>AP028444.1:13514911-13699556 GCA_036509395.1 Antheraea yamamai
GTTATAAACACTGTCTTAAAAGAGTTTTTGTATGGCTATGTTGTTACATTTAAGCACTGGTGGACGTCAGGTGTATGGGACGGGCTGGTCACGATTTCTTGACCGATGTCTAGATGAAAATATTCCGCACAACAGAGCTAAAAAACAAAAACAAATCTTATCACAACCATGCAAAGTTTATAATACAATAAACTGTGTTAGTAAATATTATCGAATGTTATTAAAGTGAAATGAGCTTTGCAATAGGGGGATAGGGTTTATATTTGTATAGAATAGTAATATTAACGTGGAAGAGACTATGCGTTACTTAATTCTCTACCTACGATCGTATTAAGTAGACGGTGTGTTGAAAAATTATCAGTACCATCGGAGGCGCAATGGCCGCGTTATTTTTTTATGCCTGTTTATTAGATCTTTGGATGCAGGAGTTTGAGAGTGCTGGAAGGGGTCATGCGTCGATAGATGTCGGTAAACTACAACAACTGCACGGTAAAAAAATCTTAGAAAAAAATGTGTGCGTGTACTAGTGTACACACGTAAGAAGTGAAACTTGTTTAAGGCCTTATTTTTCGCAAAATGATCTATATGCAACTTTCCAGAAATTGGTTAAAAAAAAAAAAAAAAAACCCTTTCTTTCTTTATGGCAAACAATTTCATTAATATATTAAAAAATAAAGTTAAATTAGATAAAGTTTAAACAAAGGGATTTTATTATCATAGACATGAATACAAACAAGATGGCGCGTAACGGAAAAATGTGACGGTAAATTTTTTCCAACGCCGATAAAGAAGTTTCACTTCAAAAATACCACGGTAGGCGATACTATACTTGAATTTAAAGCATAGTTCGTAGATAAGTTTATGGCTCCGTAAACTGGCAGACGGCCTACCTGATGGTAAATGGTTACCGTCGCCTATGGACAACTGCAACACCAAGGGCATCACTGTTATGTTACCGACCTTGAAGAGTGCGTTTCAGTCCCTTCTCGAAGAGCCCCATATCATATCCCTGAGGAAAAACTTTTATTTTAATAATCCTATACCGTAGGTAGGAGAGAAAACATTGACTAGGAGTCATTTTTTTTGGTACGGCAAATACTAGACTTGACAGTCTATGGCTACGAACCCAAGCGCTCATGGTTCTATTATGGAAGAGAGGAGATGGGATTAAGTTGTACGAATTCCTCATAATACTCTCCATAATAAGGATAGTACAAGGACTTCAGAAAAGAGTTCAGAATATCTCTATGAAATTGAAGTGGATCGATGCTCCTATTAACTCTTAGTAACACCCGTATCATGCACCAGCAAGTCTAAGGCATCGAGAAGGTATTTGGAGACATACAAAATATAAATCCCAATATAAACATTATTTTCATGCTAACTCACACTTAGTTGGAGTGTTTATATTTATCAAGATTATGTCACAATAAACTGGGAATATAATGACTAATATGATACTGAAAAACCTTTTTATATTTTATAGGATTTATCGTTTGTCAACAATTAAATCTGATTTTGAATCGCGATTTTGTCTATAATGCTAAATGACACGCTAAATCTAAAAGGGGATTGGCTCTCAAATGCAGCTGTCGAAACACACCAACAGGTAGGTGAACAACTTGAAGGTGGTAGCTAGCCAGGTGAACTTAGAAAAAGACCTACCACCGTGCAGGTGGTAGAGCCACGCTGAATCTATTACTGGTTTTAGCACGTATGGGCCGGTTCGCCCGGGGTAGTACCACCCACTCACAGAAGACCGACGTGAAGTAACAGTGCTTGTATTGTTGCGTTTCGTTCGGTCAGCGAGAGCGCCGGAGGACCACCTCCCCTTCTCTTCCCGCTCTCCCCTTCCCTCTTCTCTTCCTCTTCTTATCCCCAAACACAGGATGGTAACGCACTTACGACTCTCCTGGTGTTGCCAGTGTGGACGGCGGTGATCGCTTAACATCAGGTGACCCACTTGTCCGTTTGCATCCTGTGATCTAAAAAAAATGCAGGGCAGTTTAAAAAAAAGATACAGTATCCAATAAGGTTGTCACTAAAATGATACTTACTTTCAAAGATAACTCAGTGGCATCCGGCTTTTGATTTGACCTCGACATTGATACATGAGTATTTCTTATAAAACTAAATAAAGAAACACTTCTTGTTACTTTATATCTGTGTACGAAGCAAGTTTTTAATGCCCGCTGCGAAGTAATAAATGTAAAGCTAATGCACATCGGCCATCAAAATGTCATCGATGTATTTGGTGAATACGGTTCGGTCGCGCATTGCACAAATCTGATACGACTATTACAAACAAAAAATAATAATGTTTAAGGCTTAGTACACATCGCTTTGATCTGACCGCAGAAACAGTCAAAGGTCAAGGTTAATGTAACCGTAGTATATACGTGTTTCAGTTTACTTACCTAACATTTAGTGTACCTTTTAGAAAAAGGGAAGCAATAGGTTTTATCAGTTTTTTTAAGCTATCATTAAGCTGAGAGATTGTGGGTTCAGCATAACTGTAAGATATAAGACATAAGATACGTCGGTTATATAGTAAGCGTAACAAACAAACTCACATGCGCATTTATAATATTAATAAGGATTTAGCCTATTCGGTCCCATTGCTTAGGTAATCAATATCAGTACATATTATAAAACTAAGTCCTCTGCCACGTTTGTCTGTCTGTTCGCAATAAACTCAAAAACTACTGAACGGATTTTCATAGGCTTTTCACCAATAGATATAGTGATTCACGAGGAAGGTTTAGGTGTATAATTTGTCAAGGTTTATAAGGGCAGGGCAGGACCCGCTAGTCATATATATAAAAAGGTCCCGTAATAGATATTAACATATACAATATATGTAATATTTAAAATGCCTTATTAAAAAAAAAAACGTGTTATAATTATTGTTGTAGTTGTTACAAGTAACAAATATTTGTTAACTGTAATACTTTTATTTTATGTCTTGTTTTATGAAATTTGAGTACTGTATTTATAAGCGTTTAGACATATTAAATAGCAATTTTGCAATAATACTTTATCAGGATAATTTAACTGTAGTCCAAGCAGATGGAGCTACGGGCACAGCTATTAATCTATAATTAAGTTTCTAAGCCTTAGGTGTGTTTATTACGACCATAGACAGGCCTCATATGAAAGCTGCATCGAGCGACAGATTAAAATACAATCGTTAGTGAATGTCGATCGCAAAAGAATGCTAGACATTAGACAGTGCAACAAAATGCTGAAAAGTCAAGAGCGTACGTGAGTAAAAAGTGCATGTTAAAGAAAAAAAAAGGCTCACTCATAGGTGAGCCAGAAATGTGATTCGATTTGATAACATACTCAAATAATGGATATGAATGATGGAAATTTCATATTGCACCAATCACGGTCAAAATGACTGGAAACCTTAAATGGTATGGACATGTATAACAATGTAAAGCTTTGAACGTGCTCGAACTAAAAAAGTTTTAGAGACCACCTTCGCTATGGTAGCTGTTATAGGTATGGTGGTTCCATATTGCAAAAGACCTCGGGAAAGCCCAGTTGCAAGAATCGAAAACCCAAGAGAGATTGGCTTGGTGTAGAAATGTGAGGATGTCTATATATTACGATGATTGCATGTTATGTATTAACATTTTTTTCACTTTTTTGAAGAATTTTTAACAATTTAATATCATATAATTTTTCAATGCTTTACGTGTTTGTTTATAATTATTTTAATTTTTAACTTATTATTTTAATTTTTATATTTTAAATATTATTATTATTATTTTATTTCTATTTGTATTTTAATATTATACACTGATAATATTTTATATGCATGCCGTTATTGCCTGTGAATAGCGTCATATCTAGCAAAAACAGTGTGTGTGTACTTATGTACATCGTTAGAAGTTATACTTCTTTGGCGTAACAAGATAAAAATCTTTGCAAAAATTTTATCTTTCGCCTTATTCTACGTTTGTAGAAAAAACGACACTAACAATAGAAAAAAGGTATTTAATACATTGAAAGTTTTAATACAAAGAAATATAAACAACAAATACAAAGAAACAAAATGTTGACTATAGCTAACTTCAGGGTTTATCGTGACGGTGTGCGCTCGCATCGTAAAAATTTACTCTCATCATTTTTCCCTAACGCGCCAAAAGAAGTATAACTTCAAAAACAGTGAATTGTACACTTTATTCTAATAACAATTTATTGATGTTGACTCTTTTGGTAACCTAAATAAATAAATATAATAAAACTAGCGGACCGGGCGGACGTTGTCCTGCCTTGAAAACAAAAAAAATCCTAAAAGTCGATCGCAGCGCCACCTACCGGTTCCAATTGTGAATCTAAACCATTCTCGGATCCACTCGAACACGCACAAAAAATTTCATCAAAATCGGTCCAGTCGTTTAGGAGGAGTTCAGTCACATACACACGCACACAAGAAATATATATATTAAGCTAACAACTGAGTGATTGTCTGACATATTAACTCACAGCCCAAACTACATATACACTGTTACGCTGTAAATGAGCATTAAAAAATAAATTTTATATACCAATTATTTATTAAATTAAAATCTGTCATTTTCCCGTTAATCAGTACGTTACTTATTCTTTTATATTTATAGACATAAAATAAAGAGTCAAAAATAATAACTAATAGGACACGGGTCCGAAGTCGAAGGTAATTGTTAGTATGATTATACTATCTCACAATTACATAATAATATAAATAGCTGTTTGTCCATACCGTGCCTGCACATCTGACAGCGTTTTAAATCGATGTCACGGTGGCGAGGATACAGCACGCGCCTCACTGATGGCCAATTAGATGAATGCCATTCAGCATTAGAGAGCTATTAAGGATTCATTTTAGGATATCTGTATATCTTAAAACTTAATAAGTTTTTTAGTAACCCGTTCTTAACATTCGCTGTAAGTTCATCTTTTTTTTTTATTGTAGCATGGTAAAGTGACTGCACTGTGCCTGATGGTAAGCACAGTACAATCTAAAAACAATGACGACCACCGAGAGACACGCCTCTCCGGTTACCGCTGTCATGCTGGCCTGCGTAAATGTCTCTTCAAGTTACGCTGGAAGGACCACATGTTATAAGAAAGGAGGGAACACACTGACCGTGAGATTGTTCCACAGCTTCACGGTACGACAAAGGTAAGATGTTGCGAACTTTTTAGTTTGTACCCAAATAGGATTTACCGTAAAACTGTGACTCCGAAGCCTAGCGCGCGTGGTTCGGTTATGAAAGAGAGAGGAGGGGATTAAAGGAATCTTTAGAACACCCGCCATGATACAGACGGTAGAACACGCTCAGTGAGGCAATATCTCTGAGTATAATGATCTACACTCTTCGTCTCTATGTTATGCTATCCATGTTTATTATGATTCCTTCTTTTGTTGTCTTTCTAAGTTCCCGTTTCGGCTTCGTACGAATGTACTAAAAACGGAAATGATTCAAAGCTTCGCTTAATAGTACGATCATGTACTGAAATAGCTACTGAAAAACTGAATGTTAATTTGTCAATTCTGATAATATTTTGAATTCAGGGTGCTTTATATATATTGAATCCCAATATTTGATATATCACGCCACTTTGAAGCCCGACCAATTACCCTTTCCCATGGACATGCTTATATACGGTAGGCGACGGGCACGCCGTCATTACTCTGTATGGTCGCGCCGTTCGCGTCGGACGCGCGGCGGCCACTGCTGCTGCTACTCCATTATTCTGGTTTGTTGGCCGCGCCGCGCGCATCGGACGCGCGGCGGCCACTGCTGCTGCTACTACATTACTGTTGTATTGTCCGCACCGCATCCTAGTGTTGTGTGTCCGTGCCGCACCGCGCCGCATGCTTACATTTTGAGTTTTCGATGGTGAGTGAGAAATAAACGCATCGCTACATACGTGCGAATAATTATAAAAATAAGTGTTGTGGGGGAAGAAGGGGAAAGGAATCACCTAGGGGTAGAGGGAAGTGGGGCGGGGGTGTGCCAAGTTTCCTTCCTACCCTTGTCTCCCAGTGTAGTGATGAATAGATGAATATAAATATAAAATATAAGTCTAAAATTAATCCCGGCCTGGGAGGTGAAGGGGGAATAGTATGGTCTTCTCATATTTTTTTATGAAGATTTTACATTTTTTGAACACACATTCGGCGATTTTTGTTTCAGTACATAGGTTTTTTAGTGTCTGACCATAATCTCATCTGAGGTGAGATGACATGTAATCTAAGATGGTAAGCACGTTAAGCTTAGTGAGATATCACGAAAAGACAATGTAGTCATGTCAGCGCATTTTATATATTCTTCTATGGTATTTCTTAACCTATGGTTTCCATTTAAAAATCATCTTACTCCAGGACTCGTTCAGAGAGTTTAAGTGTCTCTTCTATTCTCTTTTCAGCTTTTGAATTCGTTACGATAGTTTCATTATAGCATCCTTGGCCCCCGCTAGCCAAACCACATAACCTATCCATAGTATTATTTTGTTCTCGATAAAATTATTTTTGATCTATATTTTTATTGTAATTGCTTCTACGTTAAGATTTATAGCGTGATATCAAATAATCCGAGGCTACAAGAGGATAGATGGACCAAACGAGTCACTGCGTGGAGTGGTCCAAAAGGAAAAAGACGCATAGGAAGATCCCACACGAGATGGCAAGATAATATCAAAAGAACAGCGGGCACAGACTGGCTAAAAGTGGCTCAAGATAAGGAAAAATGGATGTCTTTGGAGGAGTTCTTCACTCGAACAGGGGTTTTTGCAAAAAATAAATAATAGGATAGTCATAAGATTTTTTCTCGTTTATGATTATTATGTAAATATTTATGTTAAAGTTCATGTTTAATCTGTAATAAATATAAGGTTTTTTTATTTTTATTTTATTTTATCAAATAATCAGTTCGTAATATAACCTTCCTTGATAAAATAATTATATAATGTAAAAATACATTTTCAAATTGGATTTGTAGCTTCAGAGATTAGCGGGTTTAAACAAACAATATAGCAACTTTATATATGTAAATACAGTACTAAATTATGTAAAAGTTAGTAAAAAAAATTATTTTTATAAATGGATCAAAAATTATAAGCGTTACTTGTAGAGAAGACGTATTTTTACTTTAAAAAAAACTCTGGATTATTGTTGTAATTTTCGCGTATTATGGACCTGCTAAAATAAGTAATTTATTCAAACAGACAGACCTCACTTGAAGTCGAAGTAAAGAATAATTCCAAGGCCAACTTATATATTTAAGTTTTATCGAGGTCTTTGCAGACGTACAAACACGAATAGATCTCTTCTAACCAATATAAGATGCAATAATCACGTTACGCATACAATATTTTACATTCACATAAATTACTTTCATGACAATTTCACATGCAATTTTCTTATTCAAACTAACCATTAAGTTTAATCTGAGAGTATAAAGGCTTGGTCGTAATGTCAGCTATTAACGAGACGCTGCAGAATTTTTGTTTTTGCTATTTCGACTGGAACCCAAAAAAATACAACAGGTTGGATTCAAAAATAGAATATGTAAAGTATTAGAATTGTATACAAATGTTCGAGAGTTAAGGATTTTTTATGTAATTACGTTTTAGTAAGGATTTGCCTACATCAGAGGTTATTGTTATTATGATCTGCTGAAGTTGAAATATGTAGTCTGAAAAAGGACAAACATAAAGATATTTTACATGCTGTAGATATTTACATACATCTTTCGAATAATTCACTCTTATCGCGTGTATGTAATCTATGTCATAATAGTAACATCCTTATAAGGGTAGTTTTTAAATTAAAAAAAATTGGAAAATACATCGTATTTAATATCATTTAATAAAATAATAAAAAGGAAAATAGTTTTGGAGGAAAAAAAAAATTTTAAAAAACATCCATTTTTTTTTTTTTTAGATTTAAGTTTTTTCATTTTTAATAACTTTATATTTTAATACAAATTAACATAAAGCTAACGTGTTATTATACAGTTTCCACTAAGACAGGTATTTTAAAAAGCGATATTATACGACGGGATAAGTCACGTAATTCTCGCCTGAATGTTAGTAGGTTGAGAAATATTTCGAATTATTTTTGATTGATCCTGCTATCTGTAGACATTTGAAATGAACTTTATGTTTTATTCATTCCTGCGTATCTGTGATTTCTCTTCGTACTTTCATATATTTCAAGTTTTCAATTCTGTTAGAGAAGTCTAGTCTGTAGAGAGTAGTTATATTAGCGATTAACCTCGGACGCAAATACGAGTATGTTCTGTGTTAGTTTCATAGAATCATGAGTTACACATATCACATCCACATACGTGCACGCACACATGCTTACACATGGAAGTGGGCGGGTTTTATTTTTTCCCTTTAAACTGAATTAGTTCAGACAAAAAAAAATCCGACACGAAATACATATACAAGTTATTGAGGTATATATGCTCGGTACACATATATATCTCACTAACTTATATACGTATGGATTTGTAGCTTAGCTTAGGTTAACTCAATCAAGCCGCGAATTGCACGAACTAAGTAACAGCCCAAGTCGAGGTGTGCCGTGCACCAATGAGCCAGTTGTCAAAATAAAATCGGTTGAGTGCCTTAAGCGCTCGCCTTAGTAGTCCGGTCAAGCTGTTAAGGGTTTGCTAGGCCAATAGCTGTAGTCAGTTCGAGAAAAAAAAATAAGAGTCATGAGTAGTATGAAATACAGCAACCTTTTAAGACCATATGATTTCTATAAATGATGTTTTTTTTTTTTTTAGACAAATCCGCGAAGTTGTATCCAAGACAACAGCCATAACCGACGTTCGGCCATTCTGGCACCCTTGAGTTTGTTACCAAGCGGCGAAGTGCCTTAAGTTCTCGTGTTAGCCCGGCGAAGCTATGAAGGCCCATCGGACCAATACAATAGTCATTTCGAAAAAAAAAATGTTAAAAAAATGTAAGACAGTGTTTTATAAAAAAAATTATGACACGATCTCATTAGTGTGTAGAAATATTTAGCGACCTTACCCTTCGGTGTTTCTAGCCTATATTTTTCATTACAAATTTGAAATCTGTACAAAATTTATATTTTCATTGTTAAGTATGGATTAAATTAGAGAAATGCGAATGTGATTCATAAGATTTTATTCATTTGCATTAATATATACTCATATATTGTACTCATATATATATTTTCGTAATAAAAATATTAGTTGAACTTCTTTGTTTCTTTTTTCTTCTTTACTAAGGCATCTACTATTTTTATAATCTATACTAATATTATAAAGAGGTAAAGTTTGTGACGTTGTGGGTTTGTGAGTTTGTGACGTTGTGGCGTTGTAAGGGGTAATCTCAGGAACTACTGGTCCGATTTGAATAATTCTTTCAGTGTTATATAGCTCCTTCATTGAGAATGGTTATAGGCTATATATCATTACGCTAAGGCCAATAGGAGCGGAGCACAGACGAAAAATGTTTTAAAATCGAGATGTTTTTTTTTTTGAGAGCTTCTGCTGTGTGTCAGCGTTAGCCCAGAGTAGTAACTATTACTACGCGGGCGAAGTCGCGGGCAGGGGCTATAATCTATATACTAATATTATAAAGAGGTAAAGTTTGTGAGTTTGTGACGTTGTAGGGGGTAATCTCAAGAACTACTAAACCGATTTTGAAAATTCTTTTACCAATAGAAAGCCACGTTATTTGTGAGTGTTATAGGCTATATATTATCACGCTAAGGGCAATAGGAGCGGAGCAACAATGAAAAATGTTTTAAAATCGGGGCTTTTTTCCTTTTGAGAGCTTCCACTGCGTCTTAGCCCAAAATAACTATTCCACGCGTACGAAGTCGCGGGCAGAAGCTATTAACTAATTATATTATCTATACTAATATTATAAAGAGGTAAAGTTTGTGAGGTTGTAGGGGGTAATATCTGGGGAGTCGGAGAAAAATGGTCGAACGAAAACGTTTCTTACGAACGCTGCCTTAATTATGAGATATATATGATTGAGTTCTAGAGAAAAGTTGTAGCTTGATAATGCCTATTACCGCCCAACGAAGTGGGCACGGGTCGGCTAGTCTGTAATAATTCAGTGATGTGTGTGATCTGTATACAGGAGAAGTGAAATGAACGAATAACATTGTTACAAAGAAGTTTTGTAAGCAAAGTTATCTTTTGGATTCAAATTCGCCTGTGAGTATAAAATATCGTGTTAAGATAGTACACACGTATTAGCTGATTATTCATAAACCTATACCTAGTTACATTTGTAGATACGTGTATTTTATTAGAAGACACCGATCATGAATATGAAGCTAATTTTTTTTGTCAGTCTGTCTATTTGTATATATATTTAATTGAAAAACGGCTTGACTGATTTCTGTGGAATTTTGTAAACGGAAAGTGCATTGATATTATAAGTAAAAAGACGACTTATATTTAATTCGTAGAATAACAAAGCTGCTAGCAGTGAAGTGGAAGCGGTTTGATAATTCTGCTTCAATTGATAAGCTATTATAATTACAGCAAAGTGGCATGCACGGCTTGTGTAATGTAAATATATTGTGTTGATTCTGCAAATCTTATATTACTTATAAAATAATATCACTCTAAAATACCTCTAAATAGTTCTAAAACTGCTCACTACAGGGTGCCCGACAAATGCCATTTCCTCCTGCACTATAAGCTGGGGGCAAAACACCGCATCAGTATAGTCACGCATGTCAAGTGTTGTGCTAACAAAAAGCGTGTCATTGTCTGTACGGACATTACCCAGGCTTGCGAGCTCTCCCGTCAAACCTGTCAAAAATTTCTTCTCAGCACGATATATTCAAATTTCTAACCGTGTGTCATTCGATACTACGACGTCTGACGTCTTCATGACTTTTGCTTCAATTCAGAATAGGCTAAAATCTTCATCATTTGTAAAATTCAATTTCGTTCATGTACTCAACGTATTACAGTTGTAAATCGTTTGAAATATTCCATAGGTATAATAGCATAAAGGAATTCGTCAAGTGACTATCTGGCACGGGTTTTGTGAAAGACTACAAATTAAATTTTTCATCTCGATGAAACTTTATACGTATCTGTAATAAGTGCTATATTTGTTTGGCTTTTGAATTAACCCTAGCAGTGCGCGCGGTGGTCCCAAAGGCGCTTCTTCAAACTGACACCGTCAAAATGTTTCAAAGCGGTCAAGTGTGATGACTTCTTGTTAGCAAGTGTATTTTGTGAATCACGAGTGACAAGATAATGTATGAGAATGATTATACATTTTAATATCTTCGAATGACCAAATCTGATTAAGATAAAATATTAGACACGCAGTTTTTCATTTATTTGTATCCAATCTCGGTGGAATATTGTTTTGAGTTATATTTAATGAAAATATGATAACAGTAAATGTTAATTATCTAGCTGGAATGGATTATCGTATATTTTCTTATGATTGTGGTGATAAAATACTACAAAACAATTTAAATGTATACCACAAATTTTATTGTAACGGTCTCATTCCCAGTCGAATCACAGAAATGCCAGAGTTGTTAACCAGAAAATACAAAAGCTATTTGTTAATAATAATAAACGCAACTTGCAAAAGTCCCACAGCTGGACTAAAAGTCTCTAACCAACTGAAGTCTCAGGGATACCACAGGAACATTTCTAATATTCATGTTTTCTCATAAAATTTTCCTACACCGATAGTCTATAGGAAATATATGCGAATTCTGAAAAGCCGCATTCCGGGTTTGAAATAAGCATACATCGAATGATATTCCAACGGTCAAACCATTCGATCACAGCGACTTTTAACTGAAATAATATAATATCACCTTAAAGTTCTAATACGCTCCGATTGGTCTTGATGCACAACAATGGGAACGAGAGGAAAAAATAAATTTCAAAACGTGGCGCCACACTATTAGCTATGTACTTATCCTGTGTATTATTATAAAGCTAGTACACATCGACGCTAAATAACAGGCTTACACAGTAATCAAACAAACGACAGTCACGTAGTCGCCGGCACAGACCACGTAGGTAGATAACAAGCGTAACGTTTCTCAACATTTGACATTCCGACGCGGTCCAAATTGTAGGTTCGATGGCTCGGTAATGTTTTTCTCACACGATTCGAGAGCAAATAACTGGGTGCCGATGATATGCCGATATCGTTGCGCGGCCATTGCTTGAGGTGTCGACTTACTTGTGACTGACACATTCATTTTTACGTTCACCAAACTTTATAAAAAAAACACTAATTTATTATCAATCAATTGTTATTTAAGAAACCATTACAATTATATACATTTCACAATGCTTATTGAAATTTTACAATATATATTAAACTCTATTGTGGTAATATATGACATATATCTTTAAACGAACGAAATAAATTAACCTAATTTGGTAGATAAAATACTACAGATTTATTTGTCGTTCAGCAGTATGTTGAGTAAAGTTTAGGACAGTGTGTCGTATTTATAAGTATAGTATGGATATTACCATCATGGATGCAACCAATTTTCGCCTCTCATATCGGTAGCGTGTAAGTACTCTCTTGTATCATGATTTCGAAATTGAATTGAATTCTGTCGGGTTACAAGCTCGTATCCAATGAAAGTGATCGCCGTCTCTTTCTATTTTTATCGCGTCAGAAAGGGATGCGAGTAGAAAAAGAGCGAAACCGTACAACTATAATATGGAGTTGTTATGTCAATTTACCGGGTCGTGAGATAAGGTGTGTCAATTTTGCTCCCTGTGAGCGGTTTAGGGTTATTGTGGAAATTCTTTGTGAAGTGCGCATCCTTTGTGGTACATTCCAAGGTTGATTGCGTATATGTAATTTTCACGAACGTATATGCCGCCGTTCTAACTTCACATTCCTCTGGAAAATTGATTTAAATTGAGCTTATGTTGTTGTGTGTAGGATTTCCTTAATCTTCATCTTGTGTATACAAGATTGTATCTACTACAAAACCCAGCAGCCTACATTTTTAAAAATTAATTAGTTTTTTAGTAGATATGTACTTCATCACATACTTAATGGAATAAAATTTTTATTCGCTTTCCTATATCAGATGAAATTAATAGGCATTAACTTGGAGTATAATCATAAGAATGAATGTGGTCATATACATCAGTTCAATATGATGCCTAATAAAGACAATTAAAATACACTTAAATAGAGTAAAGATTATAAATACTGCAAATACAGAAATCTAGAGGAGAGGAAACGTTGAAGACGTAAGTGAATCACTGTAAGTGTGCGGAGTGCATGTGTCAAGATGAAAACTGAATGATGGCCCTAAAAGGTTTCAGAGTGGTGGCTTGCAAGGAGAAAACAATTGCCGAAAAAACACTAGAAGGATGAAGATATAGCGAGGATGATTAAGACATCTTTGAATGGTATTTGTGCTAACCCCTGAAGGATGGTGTTAACAAGAAAATTCTAATTGACAGTGGATAAATATGAGAATAGATGAATGAAAACATTTCAGACATAATTATATGCAAGCAATAATATTTTAAAACGCATTTTTAAATTTTAAAGGGGAAATTTGAATGTATGTTATTTTTTCAAAAGTTTCTTTAGTTACGTAAAAGCACTGGATATTTGCCAAAATGTTACGACAATTTAAGTGCCAACGGAGAGCAGTATAACAATACAGCGATATAACAATAACTGTAGAGTGTATTAAAAAAAATAAGATACCATTATTTGCATTGACACCAAAATTATCAGCGCTTCATTAAAAATTTCAAACAAAAGTTCAGTAACAATAAAATCGCGCTTGATAGCTACAGGCATTGGATTTATAATATGTTAAGAAAGTAACAACGAAATAAAAGTATACGTCGAGAAAAAATTGTTATTGTCTCATCATATTGACGGCGACTGCATGAGAGTCAATGGAAAACGTGAGTACATTCAGGCACAGTCATGATAATGATTTATTTAAATTTTTATATCAACACTGGAAAGGCTAATTGACTAACAAGTTGTGTATCGTTTTTGCACGTTAGTTAATCTTATTCTCCATCGTTGATATCATAATTTTAATATTTTTTTAACATTTGAATCGTCATAATTCAGGCTAATAAGCACTGAGATATAAGTATTTAGATATATATGTACAGAGACTGATTTCAAATTTTGATACGCTGGAATGTCTCTGTTTGTAATCATTTGGAAAACTATATTTATTTTATTCGATTGTCATACTTTTGAAATTAACCATTAAATGGCTATGAAGTTCAAGTCACGGTGATGTTGGGCTTCATGTCTAGTAGATACGTTATATAATTTCACTCGTAGCTACTTCAAAATCTGTTAGCGTTTCGCGACAATTTTACTTGATATTAGGTTACGATGTAGCCGGAGATGATAAAAGGCTAACAACATAGGCTAATAACATAGAGTTAGAAACAACATTTTTACTAGTATGGTAATCGGACGCCTACGTTAATGAACATGATTTTCATAGAAAGGAAAATAATATTAATAAGCCTTCAAGAAACGAGCGTACACTTCTTTCAAAGGCGGGTAACGCACTTGCGACTCCCCTGGTGTTGCTGGTCCCTATGGACGGCGGTGATCAGGTCACCTTCCTGTTCCTTTGGTCCCTATAGTATAAAAAAAAATGTGCGTGTAACCGAACCGGTGGTAGTCTTTGACGTTCATAAGTGCCCTATTAGGGTCTAAACTGAATAAAGTATTTTTGGTTTGATTTGAACCGTCACACGCGATTGTAGTAAAACTTTTAATTCTATTGTAAACTTCTATTAAATCATAATTAATTTAATTCGTTACTTATCATATATTTTCGTACTTTTTTATATTTTATTTATTTTATTACAAGGAGTGCTAATAATATTTCTTGTGTTATTTAAGTTCCGAATTAGCTGATAGATGGCACTACAGATAATGAAGCTTTGATTTAATTTGTTACTTCTTACATTGAAACCAGATGGCGGAACGGTTGCGCGCTTATATATACATAATTAATTCTATTGTATGATTTTTATTATTATTCAATTTAATATTTTTTTATTAATTAGTTTTTTTCCAAAAATTTTTGAATGATTTGTTAATAAACAATTTATTGGCAAAATCAAAAATATTTAAAAACCGGATGCTACAGAAACGTGACACCATATTGCCGTAATGGACTTCCGTTGCATTGTCGTCCAGTTACCTCCTAGTCGCGCCTAAAGAAGTTTTACTTCAAAAAATGCGGTAGGGCATTTTCTAATAACCTTCTGATTAGCTACCACTTTCAGGTTGGAAATCAGCGGTCAAGGAGTAGTACATGTGTTGTGATAACTATACTTATAAACGTTTTTCTGAGCTTAAAATTTAAGGGTACAGCATCACTTAAAATCAAATGAGATTACAGTCTAACTCTCAACGCATACAAAGAAAAGTTATTCCCTTAGTTTTATCACGATGCTTTCTTTAAACTAAAATTTAAGCTAATTATAGATTGTTAAACTGTGACAATCAACGCAGTATAGGAGTGATTTACTAAACAGCTACCATTGTTTGATTTGAAAATTCGTGTGAAATTTAAGATTAGCTCGATTTTTAAATTAGATAGACTGAAGAATGAATACTCCTTTAGTAATCCCAAAACAACAGTGACTACAGAAATATTGAGATATCCAACGTCATTCACCACTGGCATGTTGACCGTCTCTGATCGTTATTGTTCCCTGAGAGGCACTGAAACCATACAGTTATAAAACTTTAGTACTTTCCAGTCCGAGACACGTATTCTGTCCAGATAATGACAGCGTACGTGCCTCGATTCGTAGACGTCCACATTTGGCGACGTGCGCAAACACACGACGCGCAGCTTCGTCCATGCAGGCCAGGACGCGGCGCCACTTGTGTACGCAATTGTACGTAATGACGAAACGTACACAGATTCGCGTCCGACGATACGTGAGCAAATTTACTCGGAAACGATTCGTGTACGCTACCGTCTTATGATGGGAATTGGAATTGACAGTGATCTCGCGATATTCTTACAAATTTGACTAGACCGTTTTAACTGTACAGTGATGTAGCCACAATTGTAAAAGAATTATTAACATTACACTTATATTGCTATTGAATTTAAATTAAACGTAGTTACTCGTAAATGCACATCTGAAGAATTTTAATATCATGGATCCGATCTCGTCAATTGTATTAGTAACTATAATCTATACATATAAATAAAATTGAAGTATCTACTAAATGCCCGATATCGAAACGACTAAATATTGAGGAGAGTTCTAAAAAAGTCTCCATTTCAGAATATTATCTATACTACATACAATTAGGAATTTCTTTAGGGAAAATGGTTGTAGTAATATAACTCAGTAGTTATGATAAGAGTAACAAAAAATAAAGGACTACAGATAATTACATGTAATTCCCATAAAGCATTTTCACGAGAACGGAATCGGTAGGTACTAGATTAATTTTACAATCAGTGTACACGAAATATGTGACATACCAATCCGTTCAACCGTACAGTGGAATCTGTTCACTGAACCGTGCCTTTACCCCTAATGCAATTGCACACGACTCCTCGATATGTACAAACAGCCCTAAACATTTGCAAACTGATTAAAAGTCAAAGCTGTCGTGCCCGGAGCGACCACACGGAAACAATTGCCGTCTCTGATCTAAATAATATTAGTCGTATGGATCATACGCGTCGGTGATCACAGGGTTGCTGCTTACCCTTTCGGGTGCTAAGTTAGTGATGTAACATCAGCGATATAATAGAATAAATAATATACTCAATATTATTGCCAGCCTCAGTTCCAAAGATCTATTCCCGTGAGAAGGTGTAGTCATAAATTACCACGTCAGTCTGCGACGTATCGATAGTTCAGTCCCCAAAAAACATAGAGTTATATTCATATCATTAAGCCTCCTCTTTAAATATCCAAATAACTATTGAATAGAAATTACGCGTCGCTAGACTTTATAGTAGTATGTACGTGTACATGACTATGGATAACTTATTTATGACTTTACCTGCAGCGAAACCTGTAACTAAGTTATTCTCGTGACAAAAAAAAGGAGTACAACATTTTGATATTATAGCGACGGAAGAAAGCGGAATTGTCGTAACTTAAAAAACCCATCTTTACACTAGAGCCAAAAAACTATTTCAAAAACTCATAACTCATATGATATTTATAGAGATAGAAAGTAGAAAATTGATATGTACTTATGTAGCAAGCAAATCGAAGCAGTCTCTGTGACACATAAACAAAGTAGTATTTATTTTATTTAAAAAAAAATGCCTATTTTACCATAATTATGACATTTTTTTACGTGTGTAGTGCTAAAACTAGGCAAAAAACCAGGGTCGTAACGATGAACATTTTAATCGTAGGAAAACGAGACCCAGACCATTCGAAGCGGTATTTCTCTTTATACAAGAGTATGGTAAAAAGTGATTTAACCCAAAATGCAAGTTACGACATTTCCTCTTTCTCCCGTCAATATTAAATAAGCTTTTTTGTTCTCTATCAGCACGCAATCATGAAAATATCACAGTAAAATTTAATATCTGACTCCTAGCTACCTCAAAGAGTATGATAGATTTTTACTATATGCATATTAGCTTGCGTTGCAGTAGGGAGTAATTATTTCGGAATTATTTTGAGTTTATATCCTCCGTTGCATAACTGGCTCAGTTATAACCTAAATATATGATTAAGTATGTACCATTCAAAGCAAACAACTGTTTTACAAGAAAGTTGGTAGTAAGCTTGAATTAAGAGAAAAGTAAAAAAATAAATTTCCTATGATTACGGTGCAATAAACGCTCCGCTAATGAACAAGCGTTCTTCCTAATATTTCCGACTCGGAAACTCAAAGTTGACATTTAAGATTAGTGAGATTTATAACTTACTGAAATTTCAATATAAAATTACGTACAGCCTGTTATATTTATATGAAATCTATATTATCCCCATTTGACGAGATTCTATTAATATGTTTGTGTACATACCCTTAGGGTAGTCCGTAAGACTGTAATGGTTAAGTATAAGAAATAGCTTTTCTTTATATTGCTAATTTATGATGGCTGGTAGCATTGTTAGATACTGTATCAAATGATATTTCATTATTGAAATGTAAACTTTTTTACCGTGTTGAGCAATTTTTGTTAGGCGAAAAACTTACGGGGTCGCGTCACCGATGTCCTGGACATGCTCGTGACGGATTGCGCTTGCGTCAGGCTAGCGACACGTAATATAGCAGCCTGTGTACATCTAACATTGATATTGCGTATTAAGCTTGTATAGTCCGTCATATATTTGATTAATAAATAAACTGTATAAATATGGATAAATTATTGCTCGGAATACCAATAAATATGAAAACCAGACTATTGTTAATCATTTCAATTTACAATATACAAATTTCATAGAAATTACGAGTTGTGTTTAGATTAATTTTGGGTTGTTTTTTGTTGAAGTATAAACTTCTTTAGGAGTGTTAAACTGTGAACGACAGTGAACTGTTACGCCTAACGCTCGGGTCAGTGACGCTAAATCGGGTTTACTCGGCTCTACTCGGCTCCAGTAGTCATCAAATACCTGTACTGTCTGACAAAAAGTCAATAATCTCCATAATTATATGTTTATTAGGTGACCCGCGCAACTTCTTTTGTGTGAAAGGAGTTACCTACCGATTCCAATTGTATTTCCAAGCTCGAAAAATCTTAAAAATACCTAGAACCCGATTACAGCGTCTGCGGTGATCCAATTGTGAAACCAAACAATTCGGGGACTCACTCAAAGACATACCTAATTGGTTTAGTGAATGACTTACGCGTGTGTGGAAGAAATTGATGAGGTGTACGTAACGCCATCTATCATTCAGCAACATAAATAATTTCGTTCTGTTTACAATATGAACGACCGTTAAACTGTTTGACCGTTAAACGTTAAACTGTATAGTTCTTGTAAAAATACTAAAATCGAGATTAAAAAATGGGAGGGTTGGTTAGGACGGTGCAAATTTGGGGCTATAAGTATTTTTTGATGAGAATTAAGAATAACTAGCAAACAAAAAAATTGTCAAAAAAAAAATGAACAGCGACACCCTAATCACCTAGCGGTATGAAATATACTTTACGACCTATTCTCATACCTACCAAATGTACATACAATTTTTCATAAATATCGGTCAAGCCGTTTCGGAGGAATTCGAACATAAACACCGTAACACGAGATTTTTATATATTAGAAGAAAATAGATTACTAACTACAATTGTTTTTTAGGTATATAGATTATATATATGTAAATATCGTATTTATTTATTTACATATAAACATCGAATCTGTAATTGGAAGTTATGTCAATGACATTGACGCTTCGACAGCGCCTTGTTAAAACTTGGCTATCTAGCTTATTTTTAACAGCTGCCCCGTCAATCCGCCCGTATCTAAGCAACATATAATAACTATTTCTTTTAAAGGGGGATTTTTTTTGGATGAAAAAGAGGAAAAAAAAAAAGGGGGAAAAAAAATAAAAGGGAAAAAAAAAAAAAAAAAAAAAAAAAAAAAAAAAAAAAAAAAAAAAAAAAAAAAAGAAAACAAATCACCACTGATATTGGGAATATGCCATCTTACTTCCACATTTTATTTAAGACAGTGTGGCGTTACAATTTCATTTACGTATGTGTGCGTTTTCGTGCCATTTGTTTTGAGAAAATATTAAGTACGTAACGTATCTACACCCTTCTACTTATAATATCATTGCGTTACGCATGTATTTATTTATAAATTTCACTGCTGTCGTTTGCTAATAAACACAATTTTAACGACTTAAAAAAAAGGAGGAGGTTATAATTCGACTGTATTTTTTTATTTTTTTATGTTTGTTACCTCATAACTTTGGACTGGGTGAACGATTTTGATAATTCTTTTTTATTTAAAGGGACTTCCGGGGGGTATTTAAATTTGGTGAGTGAAAAGAAAGGAAAAAGAATAAGTTAAAAATGATAAGTAGTAGGAAAAAAAAGAAAAAATAAATAAACAAAATGAGAAAATATTTATTTAAGGGGGGACAAAGGAGGAGATGAGAGAGGGGTGGGTAGGGAAGAGAAAGGGGTCGGGGAAAAAGAAGGAAAATAAAGGAAAGCTCTTTGGAGGGGCGGCAAAGATTTTTTTCCGTGGGGGGGGAGGGGGGGGGGGGGGAGGAACACAATAAAGAGGAGGATATGTTCAAAAATAAAAAAAAAAAAAAAAATAAATGATTTTTTTTGGTGGGGAAAGAGGAGGAGTAATAAAAAAAATTAAAGGGAATAAAAGAGGGGGGGGGGGGGGGGGGGGGGGGGAAAAACGGGGGGAATAAGGGGGGGTGGGGTAAAAAAAAAAATAATAAAAACAAAAAAAAAAACAACAAAAAACAAAAAAAAAAAACAAAAAAAAATATAATAATATAAAAGAGGGGGGGAGAGGAGGGGGAAGCTATAAAAATAAAAAAAAAAAAAAAAAAAAAAAAAAAAAAAAAAAAAAATTATAAAAAAAAATAAAAATCCAAAAACAAAAAAAAACAAAGCAAAAAAAAGGAAAAGAAAAAAAAATAAATTAACAAAAAAAAAAAAAAAAAATCGAGGATATAGAGGTGGGCCAGCAAATATATCACAAGCAAAAGATATCTTTATCTCTTCGCATAATTTTCCAATAACAATTGCGGTTCGCTCGATCTCAAATACATCTCTTTTCACAAAAATCATATTTTAAATTTATTTTTTTTTATTTTATATATTTATTTTTTTTTTTTTTTTTTTTTTATTTTTATTTTATTATTTTTTATTTTTATTTTGTCATTAGTGCTTAACCTATATGGAAAAACATATGTATATAGATTTTTTTTATAAAGATCTAATTTTGGAAGTGAATGTTCCTATGGGAGGGCTTTTAAATTCTGATCCATAACCTTTTTGTGTGACGAAAAGTGGTGGGGATAAACACTGTATCGGAGGGAAAATACGTAGTGTCTAGCTTGGCTTTGGATATTGGAAAGTTTAACTTTTACCGCGTATTAACCACACATTTTTTATCTTACTACAGTAAAAGTAAGGTCTTATTAAGTATATCTATGTAGGAATAAACAATTAATTAATTATATATCAGATCATAGTACAATTAAAAAGTGTTTACCTAATTATATTTTAGAAGTTCGTCTTTAATTAGCCGTTCGAGGTACCGACGTCGAAAGTCTCAGAACTTTACAATGTAAGCCTCTTTAAGCCCCTTAAAAGTTTGAACCGGTCCCAATTGAGCGATGTTTATTATTTTGTTATGCTTTTTAATGTTTACCCGGTACGTGGTTACATTGATTATAAGGGTCCCAGTAGAATCGATTTACTTCGCTCGCTGCTTAAACTTTACGTGAAAGCCGTTTCGAGTTGAATATCATTTTGTTCGCAAATTTTAATATATATTTTTGTTGAAATTATTTACTTTTATTTGTCGTTTTGTATACAGCTGCTGTTTACAGATCACGGTTAGTGTGCATTTTTATTATACTAGCTCCGATATCTATATATATAATAAGAATGTAAATCTGAGGTGTGTGTACTTTTTAGATTTTTTGTGAAAATTTTTGCAGGTGTCTTGGAATAAGTGATAAAATACATTTCAATCAATTTAAAAAATGACTGTCTGATTCTATGAACACGCATCACTGACAAAGCACTGCGCTCGTCACAAAACCCTTTTCAAGAAGATCGTAAAGCATACCTTCGAGTAACAATTAGTCTTCGTTTCATTAAAATCGGTTTTGTCTGTTAAAAGTTATTGTAGTTTTAATAACGGCTCGAATTAAGTACGAGAGAAAAGTAGATACCTAAGTAAAGTGACTTAATACATTCAGATGACTTTATTAATCGTTGTTTTTTACATTTTTTTTTTTTTTTTTTATATCATAAAAAGCAAACGGACAGGTGGGTCACCTGATGTCAAGTGATCACCACCGTCCATAGACACTTGCAACACCAGGGGAGTCGCAAGTGCGTTGCCAACCTGTCTTGGGGGAGAGGGGGAGTAAGGGAAGGGGGAAGGGGAGGAGAGGCGGGCCTCCGGCGCTCTCACTGACCGAACGAAACGCAACAATGCAAGCACTGTTACTTCACGTCGGTTTTCTGTGAGAGGGTGGTACTACCCCGGGCGAGCCGGCCCATTCATGCTGAAACCATTAATAGCTTCAGCGTGGCTCTACACGCGGACAGAGTCGCAGGCACAGCTAGTTCCTAATAAAAAAAATCCTAGACGTTCGTTAGTAACTTTTCCCAGTTACATATTACGCATCATATGCCACACACATAGTTAACAATGTTGCTATTTTTGCTAATGTTGCTGATTTACATAATGTGTGTTTGCTTACAACCAGTCATTGAATTGCAACATATATTTTATATTTATCGTATTGGTAAAATGGACGTGATATAAACAACGAACAAAATCATTGAACTTACCGAATAAAGTTAAATTGTAAAATTAAAAAAAAGTCGTGGTGGACCAGTGGTTGGACCGATGGAATGTCCGCAGGTTCGAACGTTTGCATGTAAAAAAGGAAATTTTCGGTATTTGGGTATATTTAGTAAAAAAATTGTGACAGTATCGGCTGACGGTGAAGGTTATGTAGTTATATCACTTAGAAATGTGCTATTATGTATATACTATTTATCTGAGAGTTCGCAAATTTTGTCTTTGTCCGCTAAGCATAAATTTTCAGTTCAGTGTCTGAGTGTTAAATACGAATATATATCACTTGTTTAGTTACTATCATACAAGCTATGCATAGTTTGAAATTTAATGGCCGTGCGTGAAATTAATTACATATATATAGTTAATTACAGAATAATATTAGTAAGCGTTTATTAGTAAAAATTAAATAATTTCAAACTGTAGTAAGTATGAGAGACATAAAAAATAATGGTCATCGAACACCGGTACACGTAAAACAATGCATCAATTACACCGCCCCAGTGTTGTACACAATCCCGGGGCAAGGGGAGGGAGCGAGTAATAAAAAAGCGCAATCCCCCGGGACTCGTGATAAAAGATTTTAGCGCGAGGGGAGCCCGACAGCGGGGATTAAACGTGTGATACTTTGTCTTCTAAAACAGTCGTCTTTTTGGAATAAAGATGCTGCAGGAAATTATTATATTTACCTCTATAAATATTTAGTAACACGTTGTTTTTGTTAATCGTGAAGTTATACGCATAAATAATTTTGAACTGTTTGTGTTTTGTATGGGTTAATCCCCCAATGGCTAAATATTATTTAGACTATATATTTTTTTAAACTTAGTACGCTATTGGTATGATACGTCTTTACAGCTACAGCTTCACCGGACTACTAAGGCGAGAGGTTAGGGCACTTCGCCCCTTGGCCAAGAGAGTCAAGGCGGTCGAATCTCGGTTTGGGTGCAACACCGCGAATCTGTCTTACGCAGCAGTAATTACGTATATTTACACTTTTCCATAAGAGCTACGCAGCTTAAAATTTAACAAATGTATTTTTTAATCCCACAGGCTACTTACATTATACACTTAAGAGTCTCAACAAAATAAGTTTTTTTCTAGAGAATTTCACGCGAGCAAAGGCGCGAGCACTAGCTAATTTGTATGTGATTTTTAATTAACCTGGTTCATGACATATTATTTTACTGCCAACTCCATTCGCTCAAGAGTAACGGATATTAACAATGGCTCTGCCTTTTTATATTTTACAAAATATATATTGATTATTTTTAATTTTTTAATGTCCACCTGACTAACCTGTAAGCATGTTTTAACGGATACATTTGAGAGCCAATTGTATCTCTGCTTGGTGTGATCTGCTTTTCCAGGCTTAGTGTATTTCATCTTTGCATAAATCGATGTCTAACGATAATACAAAAATATCATCATCACATAAGCCTGTAAGAGATACGCTACAAGCTCATAAGCCTCTTTCCGAAAGAATGTATGGGCATAATCACAATACCAGCCCATGATGTATTGGCGATTTCAAACTCCGGGAAATCGACTGTTTTGTGTTTTCCCACATACGGTGTCACTACAAGATTTCTCAGGTGCAGGGTTCCTCACGTTCTTTTCCTTCATATTTAATCGATAGCGTTACCAATTCAAATTAGTAAATGTACGTGAATTCCCAAAAAAATGTTGGAACATGCTGGAGTTTGGACCTGCGGACATGGAATCGGCATTTTCGGCATTGGTGGTCAAGCCACTCAACCATGTCATGACATATGACATTCTATAATATGTATAAATATACATACCTACTAAATTACAACAATAAATAAGTACTTAAGTAAGTATTACATCCTTCACTTAACGACCGCTTAAGCGTACAATTGATAAATTAACAAGATTGTCGACATCGTTTGCCCTCTAAACGAGCGTTCGGGGTACGTCGCGGGATTTTTTTTCCCCAAAAAAGAATAAAAATAGGGGAGACAGGATTACTCGCCCCGAGCGCATAGATGTGACAGATTAGCCGGTAATTTCTTCTAAATTGATATCTCGGAAGGAAAGCACTCTTCCCCTTCGACTTTTTTTTCTATTTTCCTACGTATTTTGTGAGAGTGCCAGTCATCACATTTTCTCCGATAGAAATGTTGCGAATCTCTTTCGATTAAACTTATTTGTATACAGTTCTGGTTGGCTTCGTGAAATTATAGCAATAAGTTTTATTATCGTCACAGGTTTATTTTGCGTTCACAGCTTACTTTTGCGTGTGAGACATAATTGTTAGTTCTGGCTTATTAAATCTATAAATATGTTATAGTGTATCAGCTATTTAAGTACCAAAATAAAATCTATAATTAATTTAAAAAATGGACGTGCTTGATTCTATTCTATATAAAGATATATATTTAACACCTTTTCACAATCGTTTAATTATGACTCAATGATAAATATTATAGTTAAACTCTTTCGTACGTCCTCCTTTATAAAATCTTCTTTCACTCACTTTCACATAGTATTTTAACTCTCTCATTGTAAAGTTTTATTGTAATATTGACACAATGCCACCCGTTTCGTTTGGCATTAAAATTATGGCAAAAGATCGATGAATGAATGAATGAATGAATTCTTTATTGCACTTTTGATTTGTACACTGGCGAGTTTAATGCCATACAGCATTTTATTCCAGCTAACCGGCGGTATTGAAGTTAAGCAAAAACTTTTGTAAGTAGTGCCTATATAAACAAAACAGAAGAAAATGTATACAGAAATATATACATGTATACAGTGTTATAATAAAATAAATACATATATAACATCGATCGAATCCAAAAAGAAAGTAACTTACAACCAGCTATGAAAAATGTCGCATCGAATGGTCATAGTCCTATGCCGATGTGTATAGTAATTTTAAGATAATTGAGCTACAAAAAACTGTATTTTAACCAATAAAAAATCCTAATTAAGTTCATTTTAATGTTTTTTTTTTAATATATCAAAATTTTGAGAGCATTTTCTCAGATTGGACGGATCCGATATATCTGAATAATTCTTTTGTAATATTATAGCAAGACTAAGTAACCTCACTATACTGAATGGTAAGCAATCCTAAAACGAGTCTCTTTGAATGTGAGTAAGTATATAGTGATTATGACCCACCCGGATACAATCGTCGTGTTCTGAAAATGTCAATTATAATAGAACGATAGAAAATTTAAAAAACTGGGTTTTATTATTCGCAAATA
Source organism: Antheraea yamamai (assembly GCA_036509395.1). Taxonomy (NCBI): domain Eukaryota; kingdom Metazoa; phylum Arthropoda; class Insecta; order Lepidoptera; family Saturniidae; genus Antheraea; species Antheraea yamamai. Next base: position 13,540,680 of record AP028444.1, read on the forward strand.
TTACCGATGCGGTTACGTATATTAATTTACAGTATATTTCAGTGATTATTCGTAATTTATATATGGACATAAAATATGTCCAGATTTCATGTATTGAATTGCGTTATATTTTGACATATTTTAACATTTCCATTTAATTAACTATTAAACCGATTAATTAGTAAAACACCGATTAATAGATGAAGTTAACCGTTTCTAATAATCGTTATCGTATATCAAACCTACCTACGGATAAAGATGAAACCGATTGAGCAATTTCTAAAAAAATATATTAATTGCAACACACAGTCTTTAACCCAAATATCAGTGTTGCAGGTTGATGGTCGATTTGACAGCGACAAGTGAAGGTGGCCGTTGTGAAATAGTTAATAACCGCTCATAATATGACAAAAGTGTCCACAATTAGTCAACTTTCGCAACTTTAAATCGGGCATCATCTACCGCGTGTCGTGTAGCAATTTTTACTGGATGTACCAAGCGGGTAATAAAATTGAACTACGTTCACTTATACAATATTTACGCAATGTTACGTCCATTATACATGACCTGCCCAATATTTTTAGCTAGAAGAGATATGTTTGCAGTGTTTACGAGCCGCAGTTCAAGATTCGGTGGACAGTACAACGCGCGTGCGCTGTTAAGTTAGACTATTGGGAAGTCGCGCTCTGTTTGTCAGTGAGGTCGGTGCATCCTTTATAATCGCTATAATTTATCATTTTAATATACTTAATTGAAGATTTTGAATTGTTTATCTTGCATTGTTATGTAGGTGAGCGGTTAAATGTGGCGAATTAATTCAATGACATCGTGTCGTCAACAATAAAAAAATAAACGAATTATATGGGCATATTTTGTAAAAAATTTTTCATAATGGTCTACGACTTCCCTCTGATATTTACCATAATTAGCAGCAACATATTTTTAGTGTCAATTTACATCTTGTAAGGTTTTAGCGCTTGACCACAATATATATTTTTTTATATTATAGGGGGCAAACGATTTTGGGTCACCTGATAGTAAGTGATCACCGCCGTCCATGGACACTAGCAACATCAGGGGAGTCACTAGTGCTTTGCTGGCCACCAAACTGATGTTAAGGGCCGATGTGGTCTAAAATTGTAAACACGCTAAAACTAGAGCGACTGTCTCTCAACTGCAGCTGCCGGGACCTACTCATACGTCCTTGAGGAGAGATATTCAACTCGATACTGGTAGCTAGTCAACTGGGCTTAGGGAAAACCACAATGCTATGGTTTTATAACGATATTTTCCTTCAACGACACCTCGAGGCCCATTTGCAAGGATTTAAGTCTACGTTAATCGATACGGTATTCAAACACATTAACCACCGAGCCATTATCTCTTTAAAATCTCCATATAAGAGCGTCTTTAATGATCCAAAACATATAAAATGCTAGCAGACTTCGTTTAAATTAAAAATGGATTTTATAGTTCAAACAAATCACCTCCTTTATGTAGATTAATTATAGCTGTTTTATTTTTTCAATTATAATTTTGTCATTATCACTTACCCTTATGGAAATGCGTGCCAATATGGAGCTTGTAAATCGCTCTGCTGCTGCTTCAGCTATTTCGGTGATTGGGTCGGACAGATAACAGACACTTTATATCTTCTTTATATATAAATTTCTTCTGTACGTGTGTATGTCACTGAACTCCTCCTAAACGGCTGGACCGATTTTGATTAAATTTTATCAAGGCAGAACAACGTCCGCCCGGCCAGCTAGTATATTGATATGTATTGATTAACCAGCTTTGACCACAAGCACTGTGAACAATATTAAGTCACGATGCTAACTTGCTAAATCTGCAAAAAAAAAACCAGAGACATACACTGTAAATAAACTCTTTACAACGGCTTTCAAGGGACCGAGAATTTTTTTCGTTATAAAAAATTATACGGAGGGAAGAGAACAAAGAAATGATTTTGTGGTAAACCAACCAAATTGAACTAATTTCTACGTTATAGAAAGTTTTTCGTTATAACGAACGGCGTTATAAAGAGTTTTCACTGCATATAAAAATAAGTGTAGTGTACACTTCTATCGTTTGTCTTTCGGAACACAACTCATATGATGACATTTTCTTTCCTGTCGCATATTACTGTGTACAATATTGTATTTGAGTTTTAGAATAAAAATATTAATTTTTATACTGCTCCCAAGGGATAAATCTAACCTGTATTAACACGAGCAAAGCCACGGGAAAAGGCTAGTAATTTTATATAATGAATGTGTCAGCACGAGTGTTCCATTTACGGTCAATAATAATAGGTGGTAGAGCTACGCTGAAGCTATTAACGGTTTCAGCATGCCTAGGTCGGATCGACCGGGGTTGTACCACCCTCTCACAGAAAACTGATGTGAAGTAACAGTGCTTCCATTGTTGCGTTTCCTTCGCAGCGCAGCGGCGCAGCGGAGCGCCGGAGATATGGTTTTGGGCAGTCCAAGGGTTAAAAGCAGCAATCGATTGATTCGTAGCAAACGAAGGAAATTGCAACAAAAATCACCATGCCGTATCACTCAGTAGGGATTGTGCACTGTAATTCACATAACAGTAAGTATATACAGTGTATACCGATGGACATCCAGCACGTCTCGGCTGTGGTGCGTTGCGGGGTCAGTAAAAGTTGCCTAGCATCTACATCCGCGGCACATGAGATACATGTCGTGACTGTAGTTCTAGGTAACAAGTCATAAGAGGTTTTACGGAAAACTTTGTAATTAATAAATAGTAGTTATCTTGTTCTTGTGTGTGTATTTCAAAACTGCTGTCGAATTATAGAAAAATAACCAAGAAATTCGGAGGGTATATAAATTTCATAAAATAATATTCAGTGTATTTAACTGAGGCTTTAGAATGAACGTACTGGATGTATACAAATGTCAGTTAACACTGGTTAGTCGTACGTCGTAGAACGTCTAGAAGATCCTATAATATATTTTCTCATCTAAAATTATTAATAAATGATATATGGAATTTATACTCTATACAGTGTTTTTCAAAGTGTGGGTCGCGATCCCGATGGGGGTCGCGAAGTCTCTTTAGGGGGGTCACGGAGCTTTAATAGCAGACTTGCAAAAGGTTGGGAAAGCTACTGCAGTAAAAAAAACAATAAAGTTTTAAAAGATTTATTAAGAAAAATGATAACTAAAGGACATAATCATTTGTATTAAATAAACAAAAAATTTAGGAGAACTCTTATGTATTTATCCGAACCCTAATTATGAAAATGAATAAATACGTTAAATTGAAAATTTATCACAAAATAAAATACCTGAAAGAAAAACAACGGGCAGTTGCTCGCGAAATATTTTTTCATACTAAAGCGGCCGTGTCAAGAAAAAGTTTGAAAAACACTGCTCTATACCGTATCTTATAAAGATGAAAGTCGATGAACTCGGATGCAGTATCCGAGTATAAAAATTATTTAACTGATAGGGAGCTATATAGGCTTATAGGTGTTAGCGTTTGACCACAAAGTCATCTGATGTTAAATGATGTGGTCTAAGATCATAAACACGCTACACCTAGATGTGACTGGCTCTCAATTGCAGTTGCCAGAACACATCAATATGTGCTTCGCGACAGATATTCAACTCAAAAGTGGTAGCTCTAGCTCGCTAGGTGGACATAGAAAAAGCTACTACTACCGTGCAAAAGTTTGTAAATCGTTTTTTTTTCTTCTTCTTAAAGCCTTTATTTATACCTATACGTTAAACTTTATAATTTTTACGTCTGCAACAATAGTTCATATTATATTATACTAACGGCCTGGCGGATGTTGTTCTGCCCTGATAATAAAATAAAACCTTGACAAATTATACACCGAAACCTTCCTCGTGAATTATTTTATTTATTGGCGAAAACCGCATGAAAATCCGTTCAGTAGTTTCTGAGTTTATTACGAACAGACAGACGTGGTAGAGGACTTTGTTTTATAATATGCATTCATTATTGCAACTAAAAAAAATTGAGCCGTCATGGGACGCCTGGCAAATGTGAAATACATGTGTAACGTAGTAAACAATACTGGATACACTATAGGGATGTGAGCTCAGTGCGGCAAGAGAGAGTGCGCACAGTCGCTTGCGCATGGTATCGCGTCGCCACGTCTCACACACACGGCCTGTATCGCCACACCAACAATTAGGCTTACCCTCGCCTATCTATAGATATTTCACATCAAAAATCAATGAATTGTTGTCGAATATCTACAATTGGACGACCACTGGTATTATTTAGACATCACTACGAAAAAATTATATCAAGTCTTAAATTATAAAAAATACTTTCTTCTATAAATTAGACCACACACCGCGAGCGATCTCCTGACAGACGAGCTTCCAAATAGGTAGACACATTAATTTAACCATCATTATGCATCCGATCACAATATTATCTTATTCATTCGTTCGGAAATAATAGGTAGCGAGATTATATTTCTATGCCATGCGTGAATTATCCAAATGATTATGCATGCGGCATAGCTTTGATTGTATCTTGTCCCCGATGAAATAATAACCGTTACTCATAACATTGCTTTTGTAATGGAAAAAAATCTGCATTAATACTACAAATGCGAAGGTAAATTTGTATGTCCGTTTGTTACGTTCTTACGGCTAAATTTCTAAACCGATTGTAATGAAATTTGACATGGAGGTAGTCTGAAATCAGGAGAAGGATATACGGCACTTTTAATTTGGAAGTCGGTAGAAAAAGTTGTATTTTTGTACCGTACTCGTTCCTGTACCATTAATGCAGTTGAGAACAAACTTTGACTAAATATTGTGGGCATAGGCGATCATACTTTGAGGAGCTATTATGTGGACGGCACGTCCGTGATGATTTTTGATTTGATGCAATAATTATATAACAGGTGGCGCGTGAATCGTTTCACTTTGTATACAACATTAACTAAGTCGTATACAAAAGATAGTGGCATAAAAGAAGTATTTTTTTTTAATGATTACAACTATAATTTTGTACCTATTCGCAGTATACATTTTTATTTTTCATGGACGATGATACTGTGTAGTGAATGAATAACGTTGCAACGCAATGTGGCAATAAAAATGTTGTCCGGCCAAGTACCTTTTGCAATAAACCAAAAAGTAGTGACGACTGTTAGGCTCAATGGTCGTAGTTAGCGAGAGAGATACACGTCAGGAAATTTCTAATAATGGTTACACTATACCTTACCTTAACTGCATGATTCGCACTGAGTTCCCTCATTATTTGTAAGACACAAGTGTAACCGTGCTTAGAATGCTGGGATGGATCAACAAAATAGTTTTGCATTTCGGCGAGTGTTCTGAAGAGTTATTCAGTGTAATTCGTTCTTTTCTCCTCCAAATAGAAAGATAAACGCTGGCCTTTGGAGTCATAGTTATTTACCCTTTATCTTATCTAAAAGACGGATCGAATAATACGTGTCATAAATCGCTTGGTTACAAATGACGCCACATTTCTGTAGGACTCGTATGAAGCTGGGGAGAGTCGCTAATTAAATCCCAAGTAATATATAGTAAAACCTCTGTAAGTCGAATTTTGAGGGAGGCACCAAAAACATCGTCTTATAGAGCTCTCGAGTTATGATCGATTTTGACTTAGTCCGATTTTTGATATTTCAATTCATTTCAAATGTTTGAGATACATAGGTCCAATATATTTTTTTAAGTAATGGAGCGAATATACTTGCCAATATGTCTTGTTGGGACACACTAATTATTTCGACTTATAATTTGTTCAAATTTTGAGAAATTGAGGTTTCGATGCTTTTAAGGAAGGGGACAAAACATTTTTTCATGTTTAGGAGGTGTTCGACTTATCCAAGTTCGACTCAAAGAGGTTCTGCTGTATATTATAAATGCGAATCTGAAATTCTTTTTTTGTTATGCTTTCATGTCTTAATTACTGGACCGAGTTTTTGGCGGGATTTTGGTCTGTCATGTAGTGGATTTTATTCTTTATTCATAATCTTGTGTTACTTGACTCTATATTGTGTAAAATTGATGGTGTTTTATGTAATGTAGTTTGTTTATTGTGCATAAGTGAAGTGAATGGAAAATAATACCACGGACCATGAATTCTGAGATTCCATAAAAACTCCATGGAAAGTTCTAACAAGATGGCCACCATATTATTAGTTCATTGAAATTATAATAGGTCTTTACCTATGAAATTGCCGTTCTGCAGTACTGGCCATTTCAAATCAAAATAATTTTTGTTTGGCTAAGAATTCTAATTTCAAATTAATTTTATTTTAAAAACATGGAATTCTTTTTTCAAAAGTAGTCATTTGTTTATTGATTAGTGTTACATTTTCATCACATTTCAATCTTTTTTGTCATCATGGATAAGTTAAAAATTCGAGTAATTATGGAATACGAGTACCGTCGTGGCAGCAACGCGGCACAAGCGGCACGCAACATCAAAGACGTTTACGGAGCTAACACTACAAACCAACGCACCACCTGTTATTGATTTTCTCGTGTCCGTTCTGGGAATTTCGATCTGAAAAATTAACCTCGCGGTCGTCCGAAGACTTTGGTCGACAATGACGAATTAAAGGGGATTGTGGAAGCTGATGATACACAATCTACGGCTGAATTAGCAGCAGCTTTCGACGTTAGCGTCAAAACAATATTGGTCCATTTGCGTCAAATTGGCAAGGTAAAAAAGCTTGACAAATGGGTGCCCCACGAACTCAATGATCGCCAGCGCGAAGTACGCGTCGAGACGTGCCTTGCACTGCTCAACAGACGCACAAATGAAGGAATTTTGAACCGCATTGTTACCTGCGATAAAAAATGGATTCTGTTTGATAACCGCAAGCACTCAGCAAGTTGGTTGGATCCTGGTTCAGCACCTAAACAATGCCCAAGACGAAAACTTACCCCTAGAAAAGTGATGGTCATTGTTTGGTGGTCTAGCGCCGGTGTGATTCATCACAGCTTCTTACCAAACGGGGTGAGCATTGTGTACTGTGAAAAACTGAACACAATGATGGAGAAGCTGGCACATCTCCAACCAGCATTGGTCAATCGCTCGTCTCCGCTGCTCCTGCACGACAACGCGCGACCTCATACTGCACAGCAGACGGTCTCCAAGTTGCAAGAACTGGGGTTGGAAGTTCTCTGTTATCCGCCCTACTCACCAGACCTTGCACCTACAGACTACTACTTTTTCCAGAATTTGGATAACTCCTTGGCGAGAAAAAAATTCAATACCCGAGAGGCAGTACAAAATGCCTTTGAAGAATTTGTTGCCTCCCGTCCAGCTGATTTCTTTAAGAAGGGCATCAATAAACTGCCACTGCGTTGGCAAAGATGCATTTATTTCATGGGTGATTACTTCGATTAATACAAATAAAATATACATGAAAAAAAAATCGTTAAATTTTTTTTATACAAAACGGCAATTTCATAGGTAAAGACCTAATATCAAGAAATTTGTAATATCGATACTCACTTGACAATGGCAGTAATAGTCTACTAGAAGACTGGTTGCCAAAAATGGAATGGAAGAAGAACTTGTAATACTATTAACTACTCGACAATGGCAGTAATACTCTAAAAGATTGGTTGCCAAAAATAAAGATAAAAAAAACTACTGGACCGATTATTATGAAATTTTGCATAGACGCCGTCAAAAGTACGATAAGAATAACCTTACAATAATAAACGTAGCAATATAGATAGAAGGATATCTTTTACTACACTGAATTTAAATTAATTTTATTTAAACAGCAACCAAACAAATATGTAGGAGTTGATTTTGAAAAATGTATCACTTGTCACTAGCATATCTCTGTGTATTTGAGATGACATACGCGTGTACGTGAATTCAGAACATGACACGTGATGCTGCAGGCGGTGTAACTCCAGAGCAGTGTGTAATATCAACTGTCATACGCAAAGCTTGCAGTTTATCCATTACGCACTGTTCTATTATATGGCCTCATTTCTCTAATAAATAAATACTGTGTTCTGAATGTACGATTATAATAAATCTTTATATATAGATTTCTTCTGTACGTATGTATGTCACTGAACTCCTCCTAAACGGCTGGACCTATTTTCATGAAATTTTGTGTGCGTGTTCCAGTGGATCCAAGAATGGTTTAAATTCACAATTTGGTAGGTGACGCTGCGGTTAACTTTTAGGATTTTTATTTTTTATTACCAAGGCAGGACAAAGTCCGCCAGGTCCGCTAGTAATATTATATTTTTTATTTTACATATTCTTGGAACGAAGTTTTTGACGAAAAAAGTTTTTGAACGAGTTGACCGATAAAAATTATTACATAAGGAAAAGGCGTTATACCCCCCTGCTTCTTTCTCTCTGTCACTCTGTCACTTTCTATATTATACGAGTCCGTGTAAGTATCAAAATTGGACCAGACGAGAATCCTGCGTTGCCGATTGTATAACCTCAATGTGCGGGGATTTTTCAATGAGACTTATCTTTAGTTAGCATTTTTATATCGTTTATAATTCACTATTTTTTATGTACTATTTATGATATGTTATGATTTGATTCCTTTCTTTACCTCAAGGAACATCTGAGCGCACCCCTATTTTTTATATATAAGTAAGGCAAGGTAAATACTGTGCCTGATGGTAAACGTAGTATAATCCAAGAAGAACGATGATTTTTAATAGATCAACAAGCTATAATCACTCGTAACTAACATGCTGTCTTCCAAGTTCCTTAGCTGCAGAATTTACATCAGCATTCTACACAACTTCCATACGTTTTTTTTTTATTTCAAAATGACTACACACTTTTGGCCTGACGGGCCATCACAGCAGGCTTTGGTGCAAGCGCTTAAGGCACTCAGTCGAAGTGGCAATTAACGCAAGGGTGCCAGTTGAAGGACCTCAGCTTCGGCTGTTACCTTAAAACAATATCACTAGGCATACTTACTAACCATATGTGTATGCATCAGTGAAACATATGCGCGTACCGTCATATGCCCTTCAAGAATGCGTACATAGATTTCTGATCAGGCGATTTTGTCTAAGGCTAACTATCCAAAAAAGAAGTCCCTTACAGTAATACTAGATCTATGCATCTAGTACATAGTAACCACGATCCATTGGAATATAGACCCTAAATGGATATATATTGACTGGTCTCGGAAAGCAACGATGAAGCCTAAGTGTGTCACTTTGGTTGGAGTCACCCCTAGTATCTGGTGATTGAGATGTGGTCGGATACAATCCGGTGAATTAATGCAAGCTTTGAATGCTTTGAGTGTTAATTAGGGCGATATCGCATAACATCTGATTCAGATCAAACTCTAAACCGAAATAGAATTAAAAAAGAATATAAAATTAATCCACTCTACGATGAACAACCGCGTAACAACCAATAAAATACCCAAACAGAAGCTACGGACGATCGTTCAACGAAATATAATCATCCTATCGGAATAATATTTCCCTATTAATTCAGACAGCATACTTTCGTACCATAAATATCGGTCGTCAATCGACTTGTTACAGCACTGTCGTCTCATTTACAATCGGTAATGACATCTCGAACGTGCACCGTTCTCAGAAGTTGACAGTGAGATCCCGGTCACCAATAAAACTATAAAACTTGCCTAATTGTCATCATAAACTTGGAAGGAGTATTTACAACTAGCAACGTTACGTGGGAAATTCGCTCTTACAGCTAATCCCATAGAGTCTATATTAAAATAGATCAATTATTGAAAGATAGTTGTTATAATTTGCCACACTCGTTAGTGTGACAGGATTTTGTGAACGCGGCGATTTATAAAGGAAAGTTTGTTATGTGGGAATTAAGTATTTGAATTTTATAGGTATATCTGAACTCTAACATCAGTCTTGAAGTCATAGTCATCGGTTATCTATACTAATATTATAAAGAGGTAAAGTTTGTGAGTTTGTGACGTTGTAAGGGGTAATCTCAGGAAGTACTAAACCGATATTAAAAATCTTCTACCAATAGAAAGCCACGTTATTTGTGAATGTCATAGGCTATAATATATCATCACGCTAAGACCAATAAGAGCGGAGCAACGATAAAGAATGTTTTAAAATCGGGGTTTTTTTCCGTTTGAGAGCTTCCGCTGCGTGTTAGTCCAAAATAACTATTCCACGCGTACGAAGTCGTGGGCAGAAGCTATTAATTAATTATATTATTAATATTATATTATAAAGAGGTAAAGTTTGCGAGGTTGTAGGGGGTTAATATCTGGGGAGTCGGAGAAAAAATGGTCCAACGAAAACGTTTCTTACTAATGCTGCCTTAACGATGAGATATATATGATTGAGTTCTAGAAAAAAGTTGTAGGTTGATAATGCCTATTGCCACCCAACGAAATGGGGACGGTTCAGCTAGTCGTCTATAATATAGCACCGGTATTTTATAATATGTTACTTTATCGACCGGTATTTGTATGAATTTACCGATTTGTGTTAACTCTTTACTACTGTAAGCTGTAGGTAATGAAATTGAAAAAGATATTGAGGTTTATTCTAGTCGATGTATATGTACAAGTAATGTATGAGATTATTTTAATATGAAACTGAGAATTAAATATAAGGGGGCATTCAAGTATTACGTAGGCACTGATGGGGTGAGGGGAAGGGGGTTCTTGATTTGCTTATTTTTGATGATATAGAGATTGGAACGTCTGGATCGTGGTTACGTCAGTAATATTTATTTACTGAATTAATACAGATTTGAATATACATACTTATATAAATCTTTACGTAATTATAGGGGGAGGGTTAAGAACATTGCTTACTTTTGATACTGACTAGGGGGAGGGGGTGGGCAGAAGTTACAAAAATTCTGCTTACATAATACTTGAATGGCCCCTAACCTTATTTCGTTAGTTTGCCCTTTGGTTTTACTTCCCAATACTTGTTTAATAAAATGGCACTATCCGCTAGGGGTTAAATAGGTACAGGTTTATTATCAAATTCAGAAGAGTCGATTTCCGAATAAGAATACTGAGCTTTGGAAAGTGTATTCCATATAATTCGCTTTTTATATCGGCTAGAGCCGTCTTTGAGCATTTTATCCTTACAATTAAAAATTATAAAATGTGTCATGAAACAAAAATATGTAAAAATAAATGCACCGTGCCTGTCGACAGCTGCCGCGGCACGATCGTGTTATACTTTTTCGCAAGTCTAACCTAACCTAACCAAACAGAGATAGAAGAGCAAGACGTTGAACGTTCGGCGAGCGCGGTGCAATTAATACGTAAGTATCTAAACATTTTTAAAGCAAGTATTCAATACGTATTTAACTTTTTTATAATAACAGCCCAAAAGTACCGCTTACCATCTCAACACACGTCGTTATTTAACATAAGATAAGACCGCCATCAAATGCTAAACTATAAAGTATAAAAATAAACCTTTTAAAAGGAATAGTTTGTAGTGACAAACTTTAGATACTATACCAAGTACTCTAGCCTGTTCCCGCGACTTGGTTTGCGCGGAATAGTTACTTTGGGCTAACGCTAACACGCAGCGGAAGTTCTCAACAGGAAAAAAACCCCGATTTTGAAACATTCTTCATCGGTGCTCCGCTCCTATTGGTCTTAGCGTGATGATATATAGCCTATATCCTTCCTCGATAAGTAAGCTATATAAACACTGAAAGAATTTTTCAAATCGGACTAGTAGTTCTTGAGATTACCCTCTACAACATCACAAACTCACAAATCCACAAACTTTACCTCTTTATAATATTAGTATAGATATGTAATAAGTTAACAATGCCGGTTACTACCAATACTCACCTTTCGTAATATATATTTAAGTGCAAACATAAACCAAAGATTAAATAAAATGTAATTAATATCGAATTGTTATTGATTGTGTTGTGTTGAAGAAATCGCTACCGAATCATTACTGTGTATAGAGTTTAACTAACAACGTAATAAATTGTGACAAATCAAATTAATTAATGCTACCCGACCCCAAGACCCCACTGTAAAAGTTGGGTAATAATTTTGTGTTAGAGGACAATGGGGCTTATTGGTGTGTTGTTTGTTCGGTTTATTTTGTTTATATCTCTTTTACAAAGATCGGATAGCCGGTTACGTTATGATTCATGTGGAATTGTTGAAGTGAAAACTTCTTCAGGCGCGTTGAGCGGTATTTTTGACAGGAGATAAATTTATAATTTCCCGTCATCATATGTTACGTAAGCGTGACCGGCCGTTTTGCGTTTGCGCGGCTTGCGTCACAGTAGCGACGCGTAGTATAGAGGCTTGTGCACATGTAATATAGATATTTTGCAGCTCATCATACGTTTGATTGATTAATAATAATGTAAATAATTATTGCTCCGAATTCCAATATATATATGAAAACCTAGTATGTTAATAATTCCAGTAAACAAACTCTGAAATTCAAATATTGTCATTCACACTATAATTAATATGAAAATTCAAAAGAGAACATATTTATCTCACTGTTTTGAGTTTTCACTTCTGTCGGCAGTTCTTAAGACTGTCTCGACTTTTTTTTTGATAAACAATGTGGCTTAACTTCGTGGTAAAATTTTATTAGGTTTTGTCGAGATTAAATGAGTCTAATAAATTTGTCCAATTTTGGTAATTAATGACTTATTCTTTGGGAAGGGTACTTTTTCTGAAAGTCCTTTTCTGTACACTGGATAACTTGTATGCAAAATTTTGTATTGATCGATTGACTAGTTAATTGCGTAATAGCGTAACAAACAAACTCACTGCGCATTCATATCATTTAGAATTAGGTTATAAAAACATGGCGATAAATGTAAATATACGTTTAGTAAATGATTATTATAAATATAATTCAGTCACAATATAACAGGAAAAAACAATTTGAAGTTGATTAACAATATATCGTGTTTCTTTTACGCTCACCTTTAAACATAGGCGGTGTTACTACAAAAAAGTTAAAAACGTATTGAATACTTGCTTTAAAAAGGTTTCAAATTAAATGTACCGCGGTCGCTAAATATTCACCATCTTGCTCTTTTGTCTCGCTTCGATTAGGTTAGGTTAGACTTGCGAAAAAGGATAACGCGAACTTGCCTCGGGCGAGCGCGGTGCATTTAATACGAAACCTTTTTAAAGCAAGTATTCAATACGTATTTAACTTTTTTGTAATAACACCGAGAAGGATTCAAATATTAAATCCTAAATGTAATCATAGATTTTAGTTGGTTGGATATGCTGACTGTATCCGAGTCAATGATATTATACCTAAAGAGCTGTAGATATGTCATAAGCGCTTCGAAAAAGCTTTGTTAAAATTCGGCTAAGTAGCTTATTATCGACGACTGCCTCGTGAATCTGCTCGTATGTAAGCAACATATAACTATTTCTTTTTCACCACCGATATTGAGAATATGCCATCTTACTTACATAATTTAACTAAGACAGTGTGGTATTTCAAAATTTACTTTACGTATGTGTGTCTTATCTTGCCATTCGTTTAGTCAACACAATACATCAGATAAGGACACCTGCTTCAATGACGTGTCGAGTTCTGAGGGTACCTGAAATACACCCAGCAATCAGGCTTTACTAGCACTTTACTCAATTATCACGCCAATAGAAGAAACCGTATAAGGTTTTTTCCCATAAATATAAGAAGAGTTTACGCAAACAATTACACATTTCCCCCTGAGACCAGCAATGATAATGTCTCTGTGTTTAAAAAGTTCAATACACCCCGTAATACTAAATCCAAACACTAATATTCAAAGGCTATTTCTGTCGCGGCGTGTTCACATGAGAGTAAGGGACCACCCACACTGCACCAATAAACGCAACGGCTTATGATCTCGATAATAAACGCTTGTTTACCGAGTGGTTTGCGCTCGCTGTTCCTAGCGGCTTTGTCATATGTAATGCCGTGACCGCGAGGGTATCTATTTTAAGTTTATTTGGACACTGTGCGGTTGGGAAGTGTTGCAAGAGATTCAAGTTGAGGGCTGCGAGTTGGCTGACGTCGCTATCGTAAACTTTTGTGCAGAAGGCGTATTCGTATCGAGTTAATTTGGGAAGCCTGATTATCTTGCACCAACAACTCTATAATACTTTTTCTAATGAAGCATTTAATTGTAGGTAACTCAAAAGTTTTTAGGTGTTTAATCTATTCAGTTTATTATGATAAAATTAAAAGAAGTAGCCTCAACTTAATTTGATTAAAGGTGTTGATTCAGATGACAAGGATAAGAGGTACTTATATATAAAGTAGAACATTTTTTTAGAATTCCGTTCTTATGATTACGAGGAAGAATTACTTCGTTTTTTAGGAAGTTTCATGTTTGGAAGTTTTTAAGGCATAACAGTTTGATCGAGAAGTGGAAATCCTAATTAATAATTAGTATATTTTTAAGATGGCGTTCCCTGATTTCGTACTTGACAATTATAAAACGAAAAAAAGTACCTAAAAATAAATTCAGATTACGTGTTATAATGTAAGCTAAAAATATCGATTTTTCTATTTCGACTTATTCGTAGACAAATTTTCATGTCACATACAAAGTAGGAGTTCTGTCACTGGTTTACTAAAGCTAGATATAGCTGTCCAATCAGAATTTTCCGTTTTTATCTCAACCATTTCTATTTTAGCTTTCTATGATAACATAAATAGACATTTGGTGTAAGTATAATTGATAAGATATTTATCTCTTTATCCCAGATGTTTATATTAGAGGAAGTATGAAAGTAGCACTAGTGACAGAATGGTTGAGAAGTAACAAGTTAGCATGATATGAGCAAGTCATGACTAGAGCTAAACATCTAAATTAGAAGTGTTAAGTACAAAGATGAGTGGATACAGGATCAAAAGAAGATCAGAAGGTATGATCGAGTACTTAGATAGACAATATAGGAGAGTGGAAGAGGAAAATATGTTATGCAGATTTTACACACCGAGGGTAAGCGGTAAGAAGTCCATAATATCATTACATAGTATAAAATAAAGTCCCCTACCCCATGTCTGTCTGTCTGTTCGCGATAAACTCAAAAACTACTGAACGGATTTTCATGCGGGTTTCACCAGTGGATAGAGGGATTCATAAGGAACGTTTTGGTATATAATTTGTCAAGGATTTTTTTATAATCAGGGCGGGGCAACGTCTGCCCGGCCGGCTAGTTTTTAATAAAAATAAATAAAGTTATGCCGACAGTCAACAGGAAAAAAGCTTGATAATCTAAATTCTAAACGATTTGCTAACGTGTGCTTTGATTAAATGTTAGAGTCTTATTTTCAAAGACCTTATATAATCATGACAAAGAGATGGTGTTCGATAAGTTCCAAGGTACAAAATAATATAATCAAGTGTTTCCACTTGAAGAAGTTCATATTACAAAACATGACCTCGAGATCCACCTTGGAGCGTAATTACACACGAATTAACGTCTAAATAAGTGGCCGAAGACAAATGAATAACATGGACTAGTCATTAATCAAACGGGAAGATTGGAGGTGTGACCCTGGTCGAGTTTATTGTTGTTATTATACTGAGGCTTTTTGTCTTTACGCTTAATTTTGTCAGGGATAAATCAAATCTTCAATTTCAATATCCATATGTGTAGGTCTAAATTACTTAACCATCTTTATTGCCAAAAATAATCTGAGTTTCTAACTGAGGACGCTTCAGAAATTAAATAAACCATAGGTTCATAGTTTTATTAAAGAATATTCTTTCATAGAAATACATCCAGCTTTTGATTTGGCACGTCGGGCAGAAGAGACAGACGGTTAAAAGTTCGGTTTCATATAGCACGATCTTTGTCTATCACAGTCATTGTATTGTGTGATAGAGAGGACGCTGTACAGAACCGAAGCAAGCTGATCTTAGTTGCACGTCTCATTCTTCTCCCCAACATTTCGGGTCACTATATCTAATTCTCAGAATAAATATTACGTTCATATTAAGAAAATCAGACATCATTCGTAATCACAGATACGAAGAAGACACCAATCTAACTCACTGCAATATTCGAGCCGTGCCTAATTGTAAGCACAGTACGATACAAAAACAATGAAGATTACTGAGAAAAATACAGTTCATATTCACGATTACAGGATTCAAAGTCATAAGAAGGACAGAACGCTGGTCTAGAAATTGTTTCACAGTCTTACAGTACAGCAAAGCCAAATGCATCGCAAATTTTTAAGTTTGTACCCAGATATAGGTTATTATAAAACTTGGCTCCGAAGCCCAGCACATGTTGTTTGGTTATAAAAAGAATAGAAAGGAATTAAGCAATCGCAATATTCTCTAGAATTAGGCCAAAAAGTGTATATACATCGTTTTTGATTTTAATAGAAGTAACTTTGTAATCCGTACAAGATGTCACGTAACTCTACGGGGTGAACATCTTATATAATATAGACATATTCCGCATGAAACATATATCTATTGTTACAGCAAAATAGACTAGTACGTATACTTTCAGTTCACATTGTTGTGAAATCGTGTTTTGAGGTGGCGTGCAGCTAAACGGCGACCCGGCACATACCCTTGATGGATCGTCAGTCTACCGAGTACTGTAAACATACCTACTAATTGCTCATTATGTATGTAGCGATGTATTCGTATTAGGTCACATAATTGCCGTAAGGTTTTCTAAGCCCTATTTCTATTAAACTTCAACATTTGATGTTATTCTAAGTATACGTAATAATAAATTGAATGACTATTTTGTTTTGGAATCGGAATAATACAATTATTGATTTGAAATAAACTCTATAGTTATAATTTAACTGTTATTTTTGAAGGGCATCGTGGCTGTTTTAAGTCGCTTATTATATCTCAGTACAGGATGCTTGTATGCAGACGAGTCAATATTTAGTTTTGTATCAATTAAACGTGCGTTCTGTTATCGCTCTGTTAATAATAAATTCAATCCGGCAGACTGAGATAACAACCGCTAATATATCAGCGTCGTCTTTTAGTACTTCAACAAGAGTTACTTTGTAGTTGGCATCTAGGCATGATTGTTATAACCATTTAAATATAACTGCATAGCTCTGAAATTATTATTTTTCCACTGCTGTTTCATAGGTGATATATGAAACAGTACTGTGTTAAATATTCAGCACACAAGCTTTTTTGGCTACTTGGTCTATACAAAAATCTAAAGTGTTAAGTACGCGATATTTCCTCGACCGTATGAGCAGACATCTGAATTCAACGAATTTATCAATATTTCATATGACATCTTATACCACATAAAAAATATAGACATAAAAAACAACAGTTACAATAGTAATAGTTCCATGTCAGGTCACGTCCAAAGAAATGACTGTAAAGCTTAGAACACAAATACTCTATTTACCCCGCAAACTGCAGCAAATGAACTCCTACCGCTGGCCGTGTCATCAGTCTGTTTATGTCACGTTTCACAATACGTTCGAGCTTCCCACACACGTTGTACGACAGTACGGCCGGCTGAGTCACGGCGATGTAGCGTGGTATGGAGTTGCCTAATGTCGCAACGGAACGACGCGACTCGGCCGTGTCCCTGCGTCGGCGCAACGTGGGTGGGCCATCTGATAAGCATCTAATTAAAGCCTACTTTTGTCATCTAGCCTTAGTACTGTACACACGAGCGACTATCGTACTGCAGTTCACAAAATATTGACTGTCACCTTTGTTATAACAAAACCTTAATTTGCTTTACCAAGAATTACCGGACCACTACAAATTTCCTGCGAAAAAACCGATGGACGCGACTGAAATTTTCGGAAAACCTGTGAAATCATGTAAAACTGTATGATTTTTTATATTAAGTCCATATAGGGGTAAGGTTAGTTCTACGATAGAATATTTTGGTAATTAAAGTAAATTAGAGATTTTTCTGAAATAAGCAAGTAAATCAATAAATAATTTACAGTCGTGAGTCCACATCCGGCCTAAGTTGTGAAGAGCTCTTCAATCCGATCGTCGGTTTGTTTAAGGCCTTACCAGTGACAATATCTATTCTCGATCGACATTTGTTTATATTAAAAACACTGTTGTCATAACAGACCAAAATTATATTTGCCGTCACATAAAATAAAAGCCATTGTTATGCGATCACCATTAGGGTTGAAGTTCATTTTGTGAACGGTAAATATATATTTGTACTCCAGCGTGAGGACATCATGTTATGAATAGAGGTCAAAGACATCAATATCGCTTGTGGGTAATGTGAGAAAATATTATTTGAAATTTATTCTTGTCTCGAATGTGTATCTATGCGTGATCTCAAAGGGTTTCGTGTCAATGTTTATATCGTAAGTTAGGGGACTAAACCCTTTAAATTTTCAAGATATTTTGTTCATTGATAAAGGACTGAATTGTCTTACTGGGAAACGTAAAGTCTGGATACCTTAACATGGCTTCAAATGGAGAACTACCGTCACTTATTTCTGATGCATAGAAACAGTACTACGGCTATTGTTGAATTCTAGCCGTACTACATGAGGTATTCCAACTCTATCCTCAAGATATGAAGATCCTCATATTGTAGTCTAGTGAAGTTGATAAGGCCTTGATAGACCAAAAGCGTAGTCGTTTCGAAAAAAAAATTGGTTGTCTGTAAAGTCGGTTTACGGACGATAATTTTATGACGTTAGTTATTTATTGAATTATTCTATATATAGATAGATGCGTCACAAGTCGAAGGCTTAGGCCGATCGCGCCTCTCTATCGCTTGTTCCGCGCTCTCGCTTGCACGCTCGGCTCAGGCGGAACGTGACAATGAGTCATGCTTTTTCGTGCGTAAAGTGCGTTCGTCGATTTATAAAAAAGACGTTTTCACATCAAAAAATAACAACATATTACAACTGACTTTAGAATTACGTTGCCTTTGGGGCTGTGTGCAAATCGCCATAGGCTCAAGTGACCACTTAGCATGAGAATTGAGATAGACGGAATGATTGTTTGTTATTTCATGACTTACAAAAATGGAATTATAATATTCTCCATAGTTTTTTGGTCAGCTTACACTTTTAATATTAAAATCTATTACACTATATGAGCTGAACTGTCCCGACAGGTAAATCAGAGTAGTCTAAATCTGACAAAATAGAGAAAAAATAATCTATCTATGTACCTAAATAAAATGATAATGCTCTGCCGCTGGAAGTGCATTACGCAAAAACTATTGGATATAGGTATTTCAATATATTTTTTATATTTTATTTCTTATTTATAAAATAATAAGTATTCATTTACGAAACTAGAATTTTTATAGGTACTACGCTGCGGAGAAGAGAGAGGTAATCGGATAATATTTTACAAAGAAATTTTGTATGCAAAGTATACTTTTATTATATCAGCTAGTATATAGTATAAAATTAAAGTGTGAGTGTGTGTCTTGTGATTGTTCAGGCTACTATCTGAATCGGCTGAATCGATTTTGATAAGACTTTCACTGACAAAAATACCTCTGAAGAGAAGAGTGTTCATCTTGGTTACATATGATAATACCACCTTTTCACAAGAACTGAGTAATAAAGATAAAATTTAACTAAGGTAGTTCAAAATATGTAAAAGTAATAATAACAAAATGACTATTCATTGTTATTAAATTAATAGTACGAAACGATAATGGCTCAAAGGTATCGTTTCAGATACCGCGTAGATCGATGTAATATTCCAACGCTTGCAATTAGTCGAAGCTTTCGATGAAGGAAAAAATTGTGACAAAACTACAATACGATGGCAGGGTTTTAGCTATGTCCGTTTGGCTAGCTATCAGGCTAAAGTTGCAAATCTGTCTCCAAACACCTACATCTAGTTGTGTTTCGGTCCTCAGTCCTCATCTAGGTTTAATGTTCTTATCATACTAGACCACATCGCTATTTAGCATCAGGTGAAATTGCCATCAAACGCTAAAAGCGTAATAAAAATTGGTAGTGCCTCCTTCGATCGGAGACCACCTGTGATGCGAATCAAATGCGATATCAGTGAGAGAAAGTAGCGAATGTTGTGATCACTCACCGGTTTGTTCGAGGTTCAATGCCGGCTGGTTTGAGGTTCGATGCCGGTGGTCGGCGCCGATGAATTGCGATGGTGCAAATAGGTTATGGCGAAACGAGGAGCGCGTGTGCGTCCTTCGCCTACGATGTGTGCAAGCGAAGTGGTCCGGCGTCAAAATCGCCGGGGGGGATCGACACACAAATGCTCCTACACTCGCTGACACAATTTTTCCTAATTGACTATTTACGCAGCCGCAACAAAAATATATAGAAAAAAAACTAGGGTGTAAAAAAACACACGATAAAAATGAAACTTCTATATCACAGTGAAACATTTTAATTGAAAATATAGAACAAAAAGCCAACGTCACGCGGTGTTCCCGGGCGATCACCCATCCAAGTACTGACCGCGCTCTACGTTGCCTAACTTGGGTGATCGGATGGGAACAAGTGTTTTCAACACTCTTCCCGACGCAGTGTTTACCCCTACTACTTTTTGTCACATAAAAAAGCTTGCTGATCAGAATTTCAAATCCCTCCCATAAAATTTTTAATTTAATAATGTTATATTACTAGCCTCTGGCCATGACTTCGTTCGCGTAGAATAGCTACTTTAGGCTAACTAACACTCAGCGGAAGCTCTCAAGTGGAAAAAAACCCCGATTTTGAAACATTCTTCATTAGTGCTCCACTCCTATTGGACTTGGACTATTGGACGTGATAAATAGAGTATGATGCGTATCATAAATTTTCAAATCGGACCAGTAGTTCCTGAGATTATCCCCTACAACGTCACAAACTCACAAACTTTACCTCTTTATAATAATCACTCGGTGTTCCCGGGCGGTCACCCATCCAAGTACTGACCGCGCTCTACGTTATTAGTATTTTATTGTGTATCTTTTGTATACCGTTAATTAGTGTAGTATTTCAATTGTATATATTATGCGCATTTAAATATTACTATTATATATTTACATATCAATATAGATAAATCTATATGACCTTTAATATACATGTATTTATTTACATTCACAATCAATCCAGATAAAACAAGTATTTTTAATAAACAGCAAAACCTTCTTCACACGTACATTGTCTCGGACTACAGTTGGTAATTGATACAATGTTAATATTTTCCACTGCTTCACTTCTAACAGGAAAGGAGGGGCTGAAGTATAAACAGGTAATTACACGTCGATAAGTCACGGAACACATAAATTTCACATAATCACAGCGAGTGCTTCAGGTGACATATAACTGGAACGGGTAACGTCCGGTCAACTTGTCCGTTACGGAAGTGGCACGCTATCGGAAGTTGTATACAAATGCGAGCCTTCGCGTGCCGCTAGTACCGAAGCTAAGGGGTGGTCTGGAAAATTCTGAAAATGGGGTTGTTTAATTTATATAAGTCGTCGAGATGTAATCTATATAAATATACTGGAAATACATTTTTTTAGGCTCAATGACTTCAAAATTACTGAACTTATTGCCATAGAACTATATCCATTCAATGATAGGCAGATGGACAGATACATAGATAGATAGTTAGATGGTATATTATTTTTGAATTCGATTGACCCTTTGCCGTTTCTTTTATTACCTAACATCAATCAGCACTTAGCTGATTTCAAATATATCGTATACTCGTACAATATAGTTACGTAACACAAAAGACGTTACATAAAATGATTTGTCAAGTGTACAAGTCATTGTTGGTTAATGTGACTGCAAGTAGCATCATATTCTAAAAAACGTTTACTATTTATTGCCAATAAATCTATGAAGTAAATAGCCAATTTTTTTCTCGATTATGTACAACAAACATAAGAACCTAATAAATGTCTAATAAAATGAGGTTTTAGAAATTAATTATCTCATAATCCAGTCTCAATATATTTTAGGAATAAAAATATTAGTTATAATTATATTTATGAGTATTATGACAGACGTAGTTCGTGTTTTCTGAAGTATGCTCACGTCCACTCAAAATGCAGCGGTGGTTGAACCGGCCAATATGAGCCTGGAAGCCGTCGGAAGTAAATAAAGGCGCTAAGTATCTTATGAGAAATGATTATTATTATGAGTTTCACATCAATTTTTTTTATATGTAGATTCCTTATAATATTCCTGTAGATACTTTCGTTCAGTGTTAAAAGTAATCTGAAACAACCCCAGCCCCCCTCTCCCGCCGCCAACTCGTATAACTCATCAGGAAATTACCTAAAAACCTCAGAGAGTGCGATTACGACGTCACAGTATAACTGCCGGCAACGTTCCTCGTCGCACCCATTTCCATGGCGGAACGCGACACGCGATGCTTTAGCTATCAGAGCGACAATCGCGGGCGATTCCATGCCGGCGATAGTATCCGAGACGCCCAGTTAAACGCCACGATCGCATATAAATAATCGCCTATGGAGTACCGTACACTGATGTTTATCACAAAAGGCTTTGATACTATGAAAAGCCTTGGTAAAGATTTAAAATAACTGATACAGATGTATTAAGCGTTTATTAACTGACAATACAATCGACAGGGTAATTTGGACTGTAAGTGTATTGCAAACAGTGGCAATTAGACAAATAAATGTTATATTAATGACAGATTTTGTAGGTGCTAGAGGCACGCTGAAGCTATTACTGGTTTCAGCATGGCCCGGGGTACTATCACCCGACACACAGAAACACCGACGTGAAGTAACAGTGCTTGCATTGCTGTGTTTCGTTCGGTTAGTGAGAGCGCCGGATACCCACCTCCCCTCCCCTATTATTTATTAAATGTTCTATGTAATCTATACTAATATTATAAAGAGGTACAGTTTATGACGTTGTAGGGGGTAATATCCACTAAACCGATTTTCAAAATTCTTCTACTGATAGCAAGCCACGTTATTTGTGAGTATCATATGCTATAATATATTAACCTGAAAAATGAAAAGACTTTTTTGTGGAAGTCGGAGAAAAAACGCTCGAACGAAAACGTTTCTTACGAACGCTGCCTTAACGATGAGAGATGTTTTAATAAAAATGTGAAGTTCGATTAATTAAACACCAGATTGTTTGAGATTAATATATTATTCACTTTTACACAACTAGTCACAGCAGTAAAGCAAAAAGGAAACGGAAGACAAAATATGTGACATTTTGTATGTCACATAAAAGGACATGACGTTTACGTTTAGTTATGTGTAACGTTTGCGTTTAGTTATATTCATATTTCTAACAGATATATGATTGAGTTCTAGAGAAAAGTTGTAGGGGTTGATGATGCCTACAAAAAACTCTATCTAGTCTAAGTCGGCATATGTCTAACTTTTATATTTCAGTCACAAAAAGTACTTTTTTATAATACTGTTTACCGCCCAACGAAGTGGGCACGGGTCAGCTAATAGTGTAATATACTTTTCTATTAAGATGATATACGTAATATGTTTACATATTAATTTATCTTGATATAAAAATTTAGTTCCAGGATAAACAAATTATGATGAATAGATTATTTTTATGTTGTAAAGCTGCTAACAGGAATCCAATCCGACTAATGTTAAGTAGTGATTACAACTTTTCTATTCTAAAATAACAAATTCGTACCATTATTAAAACGATTATAATTACAAATAAAAGTATATAGGATTTCTTAGACAATTAATTACGCTATGTATCATTCTATTACGTTACTATATGTTATTATATTACGGTAAAACTGTGGTAATCCATTTTAACAGATGAAAATTATACACAATTGGGTAAATAAATTAGTTAAATAAGAAAATTAAATTGAGAAATCAAAGATAAGCCCATACTCAATTCTATCAAATCCACTTTATCTGGATTTCATAACGTACATAACCTTCGTGTAACTCTAAAGTTTATAAATCGGCTGAGTGCCTTAAGCGCTCGCCTTAGTAGTCCGGTGAAACTGTTAAGACCTTGTTAGGTCAATAGCGTAGTCAGGCGAAAAAAATAAATCTAAAGTTTATGCAGCGTACAGCGACACAGCTCGCAAACCGCGGGACTTTTTCCAACTCGCTTGACACATATTGTTATATTTTATGTAACTGAAATAGTATCTTTATAAATGATATTCTATGTGTATTTCTGTCGTATAAGCTATATTAATGCGAAGTTTCATCAAAATTCGTTCAGTTATTTTTAGGTAAAAGAGTAACAAACATACATCCACCTACACAAACATTCTCGCTTATAATATTAACCGTATATCAATCCTTATGTGGTATATAGAATAATTTACAATAAATACAAGATATAAAAGATTGTCACCAATCGTATTCTGCTATCAAGCATAAGGGTTCGTACCTAACAATTAATTTCGAGGAACAATATCGTGACTTAACACTCGCAACATATGGCCGACGGCCAACGTCGTGAATACGCCTTTATTTATCCAAACAAATGGGTCCCACATGACGCGACAGTCAGTGACAAGGCCTCAACCCACCAGAGAAGGAAGATCTTTGACTGACACTACACCACCCCCTGGAAAACCGAAAGCGATACACAGTTCGAGGAGAAGGGGAGATCTTTGCTAATTGGTTTTGTAAAAATAAGCCTGTGACACAATAAACATTGTAATATTTATTTATTTACAATAATTATACATAGAGAACATGTGGCTCAACGTCGTGGTGGGTTGATACTTGTTTTTAAAGTATTGTAAATTGTAATTTTAAATGAAATTATGTCTTCTGTAGTGTATTCCGATATATTTGCGATTACTTAAACAACATCCTCAAGACTGAACGGGAGAATGGCACAGTTTGAATTACTGCATCTACAAACATGACATCTTTTTTTATGTCATAGCAGGCAACCGAACAGGCGGGTCACCTGATGTTAAGTGATCACCACCGTCCATAGACACTAACAACACCAGGGGAGTCGAAAGTGCGCTGCCAGCCTGTGTTTGGGGGAAAGGGATGGAGGGGGAGAGGAGAGAGGTGGGGGGGGAGGGTGATCTTCCGGCGCTCTCACTGACCGAACGAAACGCAACAATGCAAGCACTGTTACTTCACGTCGGTTTTCTATGAGAGGGTGGTACTATCCCGGGCGAGCCGACCCTTTCATGCTGAACCCAATAATGGCTTCAGCGTGGCTCTACCACCTACTACAATGAAGTATAATATAGACTGACTATACACTGAAGTATAATATAGATTGAGACCAAGAAAGGATTTTTGAAAATCAACTAGCACTAGAAAGTTTATAGTAGTAACTAGTAAGTTTATAATGGAATAATCTATTATATTTTAAACGTGAAAGTTTGCGAGGAAAGATGTTATTCATTCAGTCATACATTTTTGAATGGATTTCTATATACCATTTCCTTAAACCTTGCAGAAATATAGATTACTAGCCGTCACCGCGGACGTTGTCAGCCCTGATAATAAAAAAACTTTGAAGTTAGACATACTCTTTCGGTGACTGTTTTATAGGCATTATCAAGCTCTACAACTTTTCCGTAGAACTCAATCACATATCTCTCATCTTTAAGGTAGCGTTCGTAAGAAACATTTTCGTTCGACCGTTTTTTCTCCGACTTCCTTTGCAAATCCGACTACCACAAAAAAGTCTTTTCATTTTTCGTATTAATATGTAGCCTATGACATTCACAAATAACGTGGCTTTCTATTGGCTAAAATCGGCTAAGTAGATCCAGAGATTACCCCCTACAACGTCATAAGCTCACAAACTCTACTTCTTTATAATATTAGTATATATATCAGAATAATATATAAGTTACAAATTTTAAACATATTGTTTAAATTGTCTAAAGTATTAGGAGAAGTGTTAAGTAAGTCTGATTAAAATCCGCCATAGATATAAGAGGTTACCATAGCTTGCACTGTATAGAATTGTTGCATTAGTTATTATTTGTAAAGATATAAACGCAGACCAAGTCGCGTGCGGCCGCTAGTTGAAATATAATTAAAGTGTCCTTTTATATCTTTTTTTTATGTCATTTTGTAGGTGGTAGAGCCACGCTGAAGCTATTACTGGTTTCAGCATGAATGGGTCGGCTCACCCGGTGTACTTACTATCTCTCTACCCGCAGAAACACCGACGTGAAGTAACAGTGCTTGCATTATTGCGTTTTGTTCGGTTAGTGAGAGCGCCGGGGGTCCAACTCCCCTTCCCGTCCCCCAGACACAGGCTGACAACACACTTGCGACTCCTCTGGTGTTGCTAGTATCTATGGACGACGGTGATCACTTAACATCAGGTGATCCGCCTGTTCGTTTGCCACCTATGACATAAAAAAATATTCTAATTCTGTCAAGACTACTTATAAATGTTTTAACTCAATTAAATTTTATCTTTTCTGCATACGCCCTATGAAATCTAGATGGTCCTGATTATACTATGAAAAGTGCTCTATCTCGGCAATAATTGTCTCCGAATAGAATACGAGCACAATACAATAGGTGAAACGCCCGTCCTGTCTACGGGGAGGTTCGCAGGCCAGCATGACAGTGCCGAATACCAATTAATTGTAGATCTCCGATGTTTTTACGTTACAACGAAAATGTAAGTGCTCAACACATGATATTGAAGTAATAAATGAATGTGTATCATTACATAGTATAAAACAAAGTCCCCTACCGCGTCTGTCTGTCTGTCTGTTCGCGATAAACTCAAAAACTATCAAACGGATTTTCATGCGGTTTTCACCAGTGAATAGAGTGATTCATGAGGAACGTTTTAGTATATAATTTGTCAAGGATTTTTGCATAATCAGGGCGGGAGAATGTCTGACGGGCCCGCTAGTTGAGATATGAAGAACAGTTTTATTTAAAATATTACATACACTTTGTTAATGCTTCTTCTTTCTGTCTAATCTTTTAACTTCCTAATAAGAATCGAACGGCCGGTATCGCTACAAATACCAATATGGAAAGTAAGAACGTCCGCTAAATACGACCATAAACATGTATTTCCGTGGGACTGTCATAACACGAACGCGTACAAACTGGGTATATGTTTGTGCACACATTACTAGCACTTAGTGTGTACATCATGTTCGATCATTAGCGCCGTGCCACCATACCGGTATATACAGTATGATACTATACAACATGTGTTGACCTTCATTTAGCACAGTTGAAACCACGTCTCATAGATACAAAAATTTGGTGTGTGTTCATAACCACACGATAAAAGTGAAACATTATACATAAGTACATGCACATTAATGTTGATTTTGATTTTTCAATGATTAGATACATTTGAGTAAATAATGGTATTATTTAATTACGCACAATATACATACTTGCAATACTACACTGATTATACACAAAACATACCATATAAATGAGAAATTATTATATTATGTAATATTAAAAACATAATTAATATAAATGATTAATTAAATAATAAAATGATGCACTCCTTTTCAGACAATAAATGTGGCTGATAACGTCTGAAGTTGACTTATAAAAAAGTCAATACATCATATATTCGAGAGCGCTTAAAGTCGAATGGAGCACCAACCCGATGGTGCCGATTCACTTTTATTCACTGTTCAACATACGAGAAGGTTTTATTCTATATTACTTATCTTTGATGGAATTGGTAGTACGTACTCATAGAAAAAAAAGAAAGCCGCTGTTAAGCACAGCTGCTGAAAATCAATTGTAAAGGTAATTAGAATGAGCTATTATAGTAGCGAAAATTTGTATGGGAATCTAGTAATTAATATTTGTATTTAAAACTTGTACAAAAGATAATTGTAACATTTTAATTATTTCACCACAGAGTTAGATAATAATGTTATAATACGTGGGATGTACGAATTGGGTACAGTTAGCATACTGTTCCAACCCTATATCCGGTCAGCGCGGACGTACGAACGGACAGACATGGCCCATTTAATTATAGCTTCGTGATGGACGAGTTTGGATCGGGTTGATTTGTTTAGAACTTGCACTGTGTCAATCATTGAGACAATACCGGCACGGCATACATTTGTACTGACTCACATCTACTCATCACCAACTTCATTGCTAAATCAATTTAATACCGCGATACAGGTGCATACATCCCATCTTTAGTACATTTTTAAATATAAAATGGGAAAGATTTACTTAGTTATTAGTATATCTACGATATTTGGTTTAAGACCTTTATATATTCCACTGTTGGGCAAGCTTTACAAGATTTTAATTGATACATATATATTCCAAGTTATATCTCAGAAGTTCTGTCAGCTAAATTTATAATTTGTGCATTGGAATACAAGTGTGTACAAAATGCTTTTATTACATATATTTACCGCCATTAAACACCTCAAAAATGGTATATAATATACCGTATCACGCACAATCAGGAAAAATAACAGCAATCAACACATTTTCGTGTCAACAGGGAGGGTAACAAAAAAAATAACAAATGACATTCACTTATCGCGGCAGGATCGAAGTTGTTACGTCTTAAAGGGTGTTGATTACATACTGTTTCTGTTTTCAGAATATAAAGCCGGAGGCATACATAGATACTTACCTAATAACTGTGGTAGCCTTTTTTCAATTCATAACGTAATATTTTAGGGTCAATCATAGGCTATCAGTTTTGAAATCGTATATTATTATAATTACATATATTTCTCCTTGTACGTAGAATGTCATTAAATTATATATAATATAAATTGCTTACTTTCTGATTCAGTTCAAATAAATTTTAAGGATTTTCTATAAGTAATATTATTCATTTTTATAAGCTACTAGCTGTGCCCCGCGGCTCCGCACGCGTTTTTTTTAATGTATTAAAGAAATGTAAAATTGTAAGTAGGTGTGTACATTACAGAAATGCTTTTACAAAAACATTTGTAACTACGACACGCACGCCATCTACTGTAACATGTAACGTGTACATTAGATATATGAATACTAATAGTATATCGAATGGGGTGGTATTTGTCATCAGCAACATACCTGGAACTTCAACCTACTATATATCACAGTCAGTGCTCACTAACACTATATAAGAAAGTAATGAAAATTTTAAGTTATACATTATCGAACAATATGTCTTAAATCTTTTATTATATAGATATAATATGCCCATATTGTCGATATACTTAAGTTAGTTTTATACATTGCTATAATCACTGAGTTATGTAGACGCAAACGCGGTAACTAAAACAATATGGCCGACAAATTGACCAAAAAGATGATATAATTAATATTACATACAAATATATGACTTTCAATTATGTATAATTATACTTGGAGTCCAGTAAAGCACACGTGTCACGCCGTTGTAACATATTTTTGATCAATTTCACAGGGACGAATGCACAGGTAGCAGTTCATCACTACATAGTGTACCAATTCAAATAAAAAAAGAATCATTAAAATCGGTTCACAATTGACGAAAATATCGATTAACACACATAAAAAAAACATACAACCGAACATAGTAACGTCCTCCTTTTTCGAAGTCGGTTAAAAACAAAGTCCTCTGGTCTGTCTGTTTATCTGTTCGTGATAAAGTCAAAAACTACAGATCGGATTTTCATGCAGTTTTCACCAGTAGATAGAATGATTCATGGGGAAGGTTTAAGTATAATTTTTCAAGGTTTTCTTTTTATTATCGGAGCGGGACAACGTCTTCCGATCTCGCTAGTTATATGCCCGTAAAAGTCCCGTGAAAGCCGGTCCAACCGATTAGGAGATAGTAGAATATTGCGGTAACAAAATAAAATAATCTAAGTTACTGCCAATGAAAGCCCCGTGAAAATCAGTTTAAGCATTACGAATATTGCACTGCGGCCGAAGGCGAATAAAAAAAACCTAAATTACTTTTTTGAGGTCTGCTATCTACCAGTGAACACCCCGTGAAAATCGGTCCAACCATTTTGGAAATAGCAATGCGGACGAAGCCGCGGACAAATAAAGTACAATATGTCAACCGCTATAATTTCGGCTATCTGCCAGTAAAATTCCCGTTAAAATAGGTCCAGCCGTTTTGGAGATTACCCGGAACAAACAATCAAACAGACAAAATATAATAATATAAAAAAATAGACAACATATAAAAAAAATTTTTTTGCTCATTTGTAGCCATATATGTTCATGAAAAAGTTGTTATTTTAATTGTACATACACAAACTTTATATTTATAATACGTAATAGATAACAAATTTTGAATAGGAAAACAAAATAAACTTTGACAATGTTTGCGATAGAAACTTACCACGTTACCATGGCAACGTATATTATAATATTAACGCTAACGATATCTCTCAAGAGGAAAAAAGTGCCCGATTTTGAAACATTCTTCACTGGTGCTCCGCTCCTATTGATCTTTGCGTGATGATATATAGCCTAAAGCCTTCCTCGATAAATGAGCTATCTAAACCGAAGGGTTTTCTCAAATCGGACTGGTAGTTCCTGAGATCATAGCGTTTAACCAAACAAACAAACTCTTCAGCTTTATATATAATATAAATTGCTATAATTGCTAGTATAGACTAGCGGTCCCGGCGGAAGTTATCCTGCCTTGGTAATAAAAAAAATCTAAAATTCAACCGCTGCGCCACCTACCGGGTGCAATTGTGAATCTATTTGTGATAGTTTTTCTTTTCTTTTTTAAAGTATCCATTGATATAAAAAACTAGTATTTTCTTGTATCTCTGACAACGTGTATGAAAAATTAAATAATGCGCGGTTGAGCTTTAGCAAACAAACAAGCAAACAAACACAATCGCATTCGTATTACTTTTAAAAGGCTCAGTGTGTTCTATAACTTTAACAAGTAATACATAGTTGAACCCTTAGCGCTGTGTCACGTGGAGCCCTCTGTTGACTGACCCACAAATGGGTAATAGGGCGAACGAATTCAACTCATAGCCGCTATCTTAACGATGATCTCGACGACACGGTGATGTTTACGAGTTGTGTTATAGCGTGTAATAGCTCGGAATTAATGTTAATCTGCTTGTTTTCCTGCTACGTACACGCTACGGCACGGTGCCTAATTATTATTATGTTATTTATGTTCAATATTAGAAACAGGTTTCATATTAACCACCTGAAAAAAGGAGGAAATTCTCAATTTGATAGTACTTTCTTTATTAATGTTTGCTACCGAATAACTTTGTCATTTATAAACCGATTTGAAAAACACATTTTTTTTATTAATATTTTCAAGAGGGCATATTCTAATTCTATTGGCATTAGGCCAAATCTTCTCCAAATCGAAAAGGAAATATATAAGATATTTATAGGTATAGGTATTTATAGGTAAGAATAGTACCCACTTAACTATGGTTAAAGATGTTCGTGTACAGTTTTTTAGAGTAGATTTTTTTGATGTTGTTTTTATTTTTTGTTAAGATTTTTGGATAAAACATAATATTATTGTTTTGTGTAATCCAAAGTTAGTTTATTTTTTTTTAATTTTCATTATGGTTTTTTACCAGTACTGTTAGTCTTTACTTTCATTTAGTTCAAAAAAGCAACGTGCAGAATCTTATAGAAAATGTAATATGTATTTTACAGTAACAACGCGTAGTGACTGCACTGTGCCTGATGATAGTCACAATAAACAAAGAATTAAAAAAAAAACATGTGTCGTAAAGATACACGATAGAAGTGGAACTTTTATATTAAAGCGATATATTTTAATTATGCATCAATCACTTTTGAATAGCATAGATTGTGTTTAGTGATCGCTATACCACCTGAACGCAATATATGCAACCACGGAGAGCGAGAAAAAAAGAAAGGGAGAAGAGCGTATATCTCAATGTTCTTCAATATCCGAAGGCAAGAGAGACACTTCTCCCACTCTATCTGATACAGTGTTTACCCCCACCACTTTACACAAAAAGATTGCGGATCAGAATTTAAAATCCCTCTCATAAGAAGTTACACTTTAATAATAAACTTTAAAAAAATATTGTAGATACCTCAACAATCTCGCTTGTGCATACACCGCCTGATCCTTAGTATACAACGAGCCAAGATGCTACTATGAAGCAAGAATCAACATACCTACAAGCTTTTTGGAATGTTTTTTACTTCATTCAAAAACTACACCAACCATATGCAAGTTTACAATAAAATCTATGTTTATATTCAACATGTCCTCATGTATAAATAACTGTGTAAATTATTTTCGGAAGTACAGTGAAAACAAACTTATGTAAGTCGGGCGACAAAAAAGACTACGCAATTGTAATGACATCCTGATTATTCACAGCATATAATTCCAGACGAGTGGCGCCCGTCAGAACGCTCTCTTTCGATTGGCCCACGCGCCACTTTGTCGCTCATTTGTCACCAAACGTTGACCAATCCCAGCGCTCTCTTCACAAATGGAACACGATTGAAACTGTCACTCGAACGTCGCTTTATATAAAGAAGTTTAGAATAATAGAGCTCCAATTGCAGAACGTTTCAGTTCCTTATTTGAATTGAAATATTACTATGGCGGGATTAAAATGGCGACTATTTCTATACACGTCTATGAATATGGAATGTAAATTTTTAATATGGCATGACGCTGTTGCCGTGTATTCAATGTTGTTATATTCAAAATTAAATATTGTGTAACATAAGTACACAATACCAACAATTTTTACACTCATCACGCCGAATGAAACAACAAAAACGACACAATTTCGCCCCAAATCAAGCGTGACTTTTAACAAAGGGCATCCTATATGGGCTCTGCAATCGTTTGTTATACGACCAAAATAAAAATCCGCATGTTCAGTAGTGTTCGAGAGTTTCGTACGACAATTTCACGTGATCGGATAGTAGCCGAGTGTGTCGATTGCCCCGGGTTGGTGGAAATAACATGGCTGTATCATTGTTATACAAAAGCGCAGCTGTTCTCTTCCCTGAGGGTAAAAAAGACGTTTTGTATATTTTTTTATTATGATACGGTTTGCGTAGGGCTCTTTTAGCGGTCACCGGGACAAGCGTACGCCTGCTGTTTAAGCAGATACATTATTAGTTTTAATATTTTGATAATGTATTACTTTGAACATGTCCTCGTCACGAGTTCTGATACATTTGAAGATATACAACGAGGAAAAGAAATCGCGTATATTTTTTTCTGTATATACTACTAGTGGTATAGCGTGAAAATTATAGGTTTTTAAGTTAATTTTAAAATGCCAAGTCTCAAACCGTAGCGATAACAAGTCTTATTATTGAACTTAGGGTTTGAAAGCAGCACGAATTTTTGTGTGATGAACTATTTGTTGTAACCCTATTAAATAAAGTAGCTTCTGCCCGCGACTTCATCCGCGTGGAATAATTATTATGGGTTAACGCTAAAACGCAGCGGGAGTTCTCGAAAGGAAAAAAAAGACCGATTTTGAAACATTCTTCATTGGTGCTCCGCTCCTATTGGTCTTAGGGTGATAGCCTATAAATCCCTATAAGCCTTTCTCAATAAATGACTTATCTAACACTGATTATATTTTTAATCGAACCAGTAGTACCTGAGATTAGCGCGTTCAACCAAACAAACAAACAAACTTTTGGGGTGTAAGGAGTGTCGAATAACATCATAAGACTTGAGACACCCAAGCCAACCTCACCTGCACGTGGTGCACCCTGCTGAACGACGAACGAGGCAATGGCGAACGCGGAGTGGTGGGGTTTTACAGCCTGACTGGGTCGCAACCACCATGTATATGGCGAAAAAGCCCGTCATAGTGATTCGCTTCTGCGGGTCGCGTTTCGGGATCAGCCTGTGCATATCCAGCTTTACGTAGGCCGGCATGACAGCGGCGACTGGCGATGGATAGTGTGTCACTCGGTGATCGTCATTGTTATTGGATTGTACTGTGCTTACCATCAGGTGTAGTGCAGTCATTTTGCCGTGCTACAATAAAAAAAAAACACTCCACTTTATAATATTAGTATAGATGTACTTACCAGTTACGTTTCAAAATACACCATTGAGATTAAACTACTGACACCTGAAATCGTCA
This sequence comes from Antheraea yamamai, assembly GCA_036509395.1. Taxonomy (NCBI): domain Eukaryota; kingdom Metazoa; phylum Arthropoda; class Insecta; order Lepidoptera; family Saturniidae; genus Antheraea; species Antheraea yamamai. Next base: position 13,574,646 of record AP028444.1, read on the forward strand.
AATCTCTAGAGTTATCTATGTTACCCTGTTACCTAGAGAAATCTGGTGAATGTCGATCGTCGTTTCGATGGTAAAACTACCATCCAAAGTACCTAGGTACTTATATTATTAGGAGAAAATACATCAATCTAATTACGTAGTTGTGTATATGAGAAAATAAGCATTGTTATTAAGTTATAATAACAAAGAGATTAAAATATAGAGAGCTATTATAAATGTGTCATACATTAACTTCATTGCATAGTATAAAGCAAAGTCCTCTACCGCGTCTGTCTGCCTGTCTGTTCGCGATAAACTCAAAAACTACTGAACGGATTTTCATACAGTTTTCAGCAGTGGATAAAGTGATTCATAAGGAAGGTTTTGGTATATAATTTATCACAGATTTTTTTTTATAATCAGGGCGGGACAACGTCTGCCAGGCCCGCTAGTACTCAATAAAATTCTAAAGAATTACTGACGGATAACGCACAGTTTCAACTAATGCATCTAGAAGCATAATATTTTACACAGGATTGTCCTCATTCATCAGATTCATTATTAATATTAAATTAATATAATTTATAAACGAATAGGTACTAATTTAGTTCACTCAACTATTTATATAATGGATAAGTACAACGGATAATAATAGCAACAAATTATAACAAATCCGTGTAAAGTCACGGATACAGCTTGTTCATTATAACTCTATTAATACTCTTAATACGAAAGTTTGTGAGGTAGGCTGTGTATTTTTACTCTTTCACGCGAAAACTAGGCTCTGAATGGATTTTGACCAAAGTCATTCGAATGTGTATGTATATCTATGTATAGATGGCGAGAGACAAAACAGTTAAGTCTATCTTTCGTCTCTCTGATTCTCAACCGATTTTCTCTATATATATTTTGTTCCGTAACTACTGATGAGTTTTAGTGTTATCAATTTTTTTTTAGGAAAGAGATCGGTTTTATCCTTAACGTTGAAACTTAAAAAAATAATACCTTAGAGTTGAATTTCGAACATAAATCAACAATAACTTATGTATAAATTGTCAAAAAATATGTATTAAGTGGGAAAACATTATGCCATTTGAGATCATGTCGGCGTGAACTGCAAAAACCATTACAATCACATTAAGTTAACGTATGATGGCAATATTTATAAGAAACCAATGCAGAGTAAATCACAGACAAATGCTAGTTTTATATATGATCACAAACAAGCCGTGACTATCACTCAATATATATCTAATTTAATTGACATTATAACCACTAGAGATGGATAACGATTTAGTCTTCTATGATGTCTCTATAATTGTGTATGGTAGTTCAAAGTCTTTGCGTATTTTTAATAATATCTACGTTCGATACGCAGTACAGTCTCGAGGTCCCTAACAAGCCCAAGGGTGAAAAGCGCCCAAGCCGCCATCTTATACCCTTTTTTAATATTCTTTGAATAAAATGCGAGTGAATTACTAATCTTTTATGTGTAAAGCGAGCGCAGATGCAACTTAGAGGTAGTCTGAAGTGGATTATTCGAGTGCTTGTGACGTGTTTAGTGTTTTTTTTTAATTTTAACTAGTGATCGGTCCAATGGTAGATATTTGACCATACTTTGTTATTTTTTGTAAGTTTCGATATTATTGATTTTTTTTTTCTTAATACCTAATAAGTGTAGAAATATTTTAGTCTAGCTTTTCACAGGAGCTTTGCTTGCGTTATTGTAGATTTTGGCATTTTTGATATATCCTTCGGAAATACTACTTATTTTCTGGATGAAAGGTATAACACATCCTTTTCTGGACCTCTACCAACGTGTATATATAATTTCATGATGATCGGTTCAGTACTTAATGCGTGAAAGCGTAACAAACAAACAAATTCGCTTTCGCATTGGTAGTATTGGGAAGTAAAAATTAGTGAACGTAAGCACCGTGAAATACGACAAGAATTTATTATTATTTATTATGAATTTATTAAATCTTCAATTTTAATATCGACGCATACATATCTAATGAAGACATCGAAATTAAAGTAATCACATTTCTCTTTTATTTCATGGATTAAAATGAAAATTAAACCCGACCAAAGTAGAGTTATTTTGCGAATGTTGAACGGAATATTTACAGCTTATTAATTAAACACACGGTTCTGAGACTGATAAACTCTAAAAACCGTTTGTTTTTAGAGTCCTTTTCTTTATAGAAAATGTTTTCGCATTCATTTTAATATAACTCACCACCTCACTCACTCACTAGGCCTAGCGCTAGGCTATATTATTGTCATTAACTGTTGTAATTTAATTGGCGAAATCACAGGTGGAAACAAGTACACTAGAAATATCAATATCTTCCTTTACAATTATTTCTGAACGCCTGTACAGCAAATAGTCAGAGGGCCATCGCTCATCCCTAACCCGATCCGGTTGCTTCACGTCCAATTACCGAATTAAGAAATCGTGCCCGATATATCTCTCGTTGAAGACAATAAACCTATCATTAATCATTAGGCATTAACCCGCAATCGCTAATGATGATATTAGGCGCACTCTGCGTGCAGATTTTCGTGTGTCGCAATGTACGAGCGGATAACCGGGGAAAAACTTTTATATTCCTCCATACGTTTTGAAGCGATATTTTATCTTTGTAAAGCGCATTGGTCTACGTTGATTCAAATCATTCGGTGAAATAAAATATAGTGATAAAGCCTTACTATGATCTAGCACCATAGAACACCCTAGGGTTATCCTAAGCTCTATTAACCAGCTACAATGCTCTAGTTGAATATCACCTATAGGTCTGTTCTAAGAGCTGCACTTGAGAACCAGTTCTCCTCTTGGTTTTGCTTGCTCACCATCATAGAGGACGTCTTCATTTATTATCAGCTGAGATTGTGTTTAAACTATAAAACTTATAAAATAAACAAATAGATAAGGTAGAGTCGCCAAATATCGTCCCTTTTTTGTAAAACAAATCTAAAAAAAATAAAATAAAACGTCACGGCACTAAATGAAACGTCTAAAATTAGGTTCTATATTCCTTTATTCTTAAAAATAGTCAAAAACGCGTTAGAATTGTTAGAAAAAATTACAAAATATCTTTAACAAAAATACTCAAATCATGAGATTATATTTTTGAGCTCCTAATTACGTCCAGGGGACGATTTTGAGATCACAATAATCAGTACGTAAACTGGAGTTGTACTTACTCCATTTCTGTTATATAAAATTGAATATTACTACCATATTAATATCTAATCAGCCTTTCTTAATTATTATAATCGTTGGTAAGGTATAAGTAGGTACTTCTAATTCTCCAAACAAATTGTGCACACAAATTTTGGTCCTGGATTTTCAACACAATCTTCGTGCGTCCATTGGAAACATTGAATGCATCTTATCCAATTTTCCCCATTTTGTCTTGAGAATAGGTATTATGACAAACTGGGCATTCAGCGTCATCATTCTCGCTATCTTCTTCATCAGTGGACACCAAAACTGGGACATCATCATCTTCAGATTACCATAAACAACTTCATCCATTTTTTGTCTGCTTTATTCTTGGTCCGTGAAAATGGTTGTGGAATATGATTTCTGATCGCCAATTGAAACGCCATTCGTTTTAAATCAGAAGCTGTGATACCATAATAATTTTTCTCAATTTATAAGCAATACTTTACCAGCTCATCTTCTAACTCTATCGGCAGAACTGGTTTTCTTCCCATTTTTTCAGACACCAAAGTTTCTACTGATCTTTCAGTTTTTTGTCGTAATCTTTCAAAGCAGCTCTTGGAACATTAAATACATTTTGCTGCCTTTTTATAATCTATTTTATTCTCTCGTACGGCTTTAATAGCTTTTGTCATTCCTCCAGCATCCCACAGTTTTTTTTTGGCATCTAAAAAATAAATAAAATACATTCTACTTACATACATAAATGAAGTGACGTGACTGTTATGTTCACTATACGAGATCCTAATATCGTCCCGGGACGATATAAGGTTCACGCAAGGGAACGATATTAGGAAATTTCTATTTGTTTTGTCCGCACCCATTTAAGCAAAAAAACGTGTCATAACCTGAAACTTTTACATAATCGTTTAACATCTGAGCTATTAATAGTTAGTTTGACAAAATTATTTTATCAGTAAATCAGGCGTCTCAATATTTTATAGAATCCGAGAATATTCCAATGAAAAACTCACCTTGAAATTTTTTTTTTGATTTTCGACATTCTGTCTGTACGAACGTTGTGACGCACTCACTTCTACACAACGGCCGACTGATGCAACTAGCTTTCAGTTCGCGCTACTGATAATAGTCGGCGGTTTAAAAAAAAGCAGATATTGAAGGGGACGAAATTAGGTTTGGGGACGAAATTTGGCGACTGTACCTTAAATATTGAAAAACATTTTTTTTTCCAAATAAAGATTCTAATATACAGGTTTATTGATAATTCGACGTATTCCTGTTAGGTGATAGGGGTGACTATTTATGTTAATTAACCCACATTATGCAAAAGTGAACCATTTTTGTGTTACCTACCATGTTTTCTGACTTTTTTCAAAATAAGTCAACAATGCAACATCAAAAATTTATTTCAAAAAAGGATCAATTTAAATCTCATCCGGAATCAATAAGGGGAAAAAAAAGAAAAAAAAAAAAAAAAAAAAAAAAAAAAAAAAAAAAAAAAAAAAAAAAAAAAAAAAAAAAAAAAAAAAAAAAAAAAAAAAAAAAAAAAAAAAAAAAAAAACAAAAAAAAAAAAAAAAAAAAAAAAAAAAAAAAAAAAAAAAAAAAAAAAAAAAAAAAAAAAAAAAAAAAAAAAAAAAAAAAAAAATATAACATTTGACGTGGAATCATTTGACTATTTCGGTAATCACAACTCTCAAAAAGAATGCGACTTTGCGTAATGCTTATCTAATATGGGAAGTCACTTCGAGCAAGAACTTTAATTACGCTAAATTACAAGATACCATCATAGTTACTTATTATTATCAATTATTATTACTATTAAACTGTTATTGGTTCTAAATTTTATTTTAAATTTGTATTTTTGTTTTATATATTACATTGGGTATTGTTTTTAATTAATTTTATGGAAATTTTAAACAACGACCTTAAACTTTGTTCCATTACGAATTTTTTCAGTTTCTTCGAAATAAGTTCCTAGTTGTCGTGCATTGTTGGAGAGCTAAGTTTCATAGCGTTTTTATTATTGGCATTTGAGACAAAATGACTGAAAATATAACATGACGTGTAATATTGTTGATGGAATCGCTAACTCCCGTGAATTAAACCACCGGATGAAATACGAGATAAGAAGCGGAGGAGTGAAGGCTGTGTGATCGTGATTGTAAGACAGAAACGATCATTGTATCCTACGTTTTGTAATTGTTGATCGATTCCTAAAGTAATATATATTTATGTGTCATCGCTAAACCAGTGCTGCTTAATCTTGTCTACCCAAAGTAATAAAGTAAATACCGAGGAACTTGTTCGTGTTAATCAATTCCTTTTGACGTGATAACGTCTTGTAAATCGATGATCGCCGGCTGCATGCACGAAGAAGCATGCTCATTGTTACGTTGCGTCTGAGCCGAGCGTGCAAACGAGAGTGCGGAACAGGCGATACAGAGGCGCAATCGGCTTAAGCGTTCAGTTTATGCCACATCTATCTATATCTAGAACAATTCAAATTTGAATTATTTGAAAATTAATTTGATTGAAGAAGGCGTTACTTTGCGGAAATCCATCATTAAATATGGAAGCAGTGCTTGGAAGCGGAAGTGCAAAGTAGCGTCCACTATAATATTCTATTTATAAAAGTTTGCAATTTTTCATCAATGTATTCTTATAACGTTATCGCGTAAAATTATATTCATTCATTCATAATTCATAAACCAACTTTATAGACAACCAATTTTTTATTGTAGCAAAGCAAAGCAGCTTGCACTATACCTGACAGTGAGCACAGCCATAATGACGAGCAATAATGATGAGCACCGAGAGATAAATTATCCATTACTAGTCAACCTAAGTATACCGGCCTGCGTAAATGTCTCTGCACGTTACGAGGGAAAATATCATGATGAAGCTGTAGTATGATTGTAAAGCTTTAGGATTTGTGTTTCTGTAACTGCACTTAAGAGCCAGTCCTATTCTAGGTTTAATGTCCTTTCCGTCTTAGACCACATTGTTCTTTAGCATCAGGTGAGACTGTAGTTAAATGCTAAAAGCTGTGAAGTATATAAAAAATTAGGTAAAAACCGCTATTAACACGAAATAATTCCTTATAACATTTCTGTTAGGTTTATAATTTTATACTAACCTTATTTTGAAATCCAGGAAGATGTAGAAATTTCATTTTAATTCATTGTTTTCGTAACTGAAATAGCATAACAACTAGTGTTATAATTATAGAATAACTATAAAAACGTATCTACTATTACAGTGTTATAAAGCATTCCTTACATAATATATACCGCAATAAAACAGTTAATAATAATCAAAATTAACAAAGATATAGACATTCACATGCAACATGGCTTAAGAATAATAATGAATTACATATAGAGTCATGGGCGGCGTAAAAATTACAAGCTCCCTAACACCTAAACCATAAATTACTCAATTAAGTCGTGCGTATAATTAACTATGAACAAAATTTTAATAATCAATCTCCAAACGAAAGTACAGTTAATCATAGAAAACTATAATATGTATTAAAATTATAATACATAAAAAATAAATGAGTACGTTGAAACAAGTGAGGCGTGTTGCGTACGACGGGCGGTCGGGTCGGGCCATGAAACAAACGGAAATCCTTAAGCTGTTACATTCCTATTAGGCACATATATAAAAAGTAGTGTCAATATTCGTTTTAGTATTAATTTCTGCAATCGCATTCGTGATCTACGCTTTTTGGGTTATATATGATATCTATAATGTTTATTTATTAACTGATAAAATAATAAAATATTTAGAATATTAAACTATGCAAAGAGCAATATAAATCTTTTAAAATACTATTATAACACAGTTCATTTTGAAAACATTTAGAAAAACTGAAAGATATATTTTAAGCGACATTAAAAAAAATGTTTTGTTAGACAATTCAACATTTTTGTGAGTGGAAAGCTATTTATTTATGGAATATTGGTTTGCCCTTATAACTAATAGAGCAATGACATATTGTTTTGGATTTTAAGGAACAAATACAATCACTAATGCTTCAAACATAACCACGTCTTGACCGATTTAATTCCCTAATAATTTTACTATAAATAAAGTAAGCCAGTATTATCATTAAAAAAAAAAGAAAACAATATATAATGCTTTTTCAAACCACTATATCATATCTTTCCGATGTAAAGACGATAGCATTCTTTTCAACCAGAAATGTAGTTTCACATTTACGAAGAATAATCGTATGTCTCATGGCCGTTAAAAAACAAGTTGCGTATATCAAAGTTCGTGACAAATGTTCGGTGGCGATCGTGTGAATTTGATAGTGTAATATTATGTTTAGTTTACACGTAAGTACTGGTACAATCGCTTAATTAATACATAAAAAATAATTAAGTATTGAATATGAAATTATACGGAAACATCGTTCGAATAAGAACTTATTAAAATAATTACCAATTCGCATAGATTTTATATATTTATTTATTAGCCGCGACAGCATCTCTGCAGGTGTTTCCTGTGCAGTATACTTTGATCACGTAAAATTTGTACACATATTTTATGACTAGCTTCTGCTCGCGACTTTGTAGCTACCGAGAATGTCATCCTCTCTGGTAGACTGGCTGAAACTTTTGTAAATATTGTAAATAGAATGTCGTTCAAACAATTGAACAAATAAATGAAATGTCGCATGTCTGTATAAATACCTTTTATGATAATTTTAATAAACAGTCTATTTTACGCTCTCCAAGTGTTATTATTACACTGTCCGTGTTAGTCTGGAATGTTCTAGTAGTGAGCCGAAGCTCCTACAACTTCATCCGCGTGTAATATAGCTAACGCTAACACGCAGCGGAAGCTCCGAAATGAAAAAGAACCACATTTTGAAATATTCTTCATTGGTGCTCCGCTCCTATTGGTCTTAGCGTGATAATATATCGCCTATAGCATTCCACGATAAATGAGCTTTGTAACACTAACAAATCAGACCATTAGATTCTGAGATTAGCGAGTTCAACCAAACAAACAAACAAACCTTTATAATATTAGTATAGATTATTACTACTCTTCTCTCGTACTTAACTCTAGCCGATTTTAATGAAACAAAGACTAAGTTACTCTCGAGGATATGCTTTATGATTTACTTGGTGAGTTGTTATTGTGAACCCAGTACTTTAGCAGTGACGCGTGTTCATACAAACAGACAGAGAGACAGACATTTCTAAAAATAGTTGAAATGTATTTAATTACTTATTCCTAGACACCGGCAACAATTTTTTTTCACGAAAATCGAAAAAGTACAGGCACGTTAGATTAACATTCTTATTATATATATAGATAAACTATGTTTTTTAAAATACTCTATCGGTGTTATTACAAAAAAGTTAAATACGTATTGAACCCTGGCTTTAAAAACGTCTCATATTAAATGCACCGCGGTCGCCATCTTTTTCTTTTGTCTCGGTTTGGTTACGTTAGTTTAGACTTGTGAAAAAGGATAACACGAACTTGCCTCGGTCGAGCGCGGTGCGTTTATTAGGAAATTTTTTTTAAACCAAGTATTTAATACGTATTTAACTTTTTTGTAATAACACGGTATATGTTTAAGCGTTTGACCATAATCTAATCTGATTTTAAATGAAGATGTGGTCTAAAATTGTAAACACGCTAAACTTAGGGAGTGCACCTGTAGGACCACACTGACAGTTTCTTGGCGATAGATTTTCAATTTAAGAGTGGTAGCTAGCTAGGTAGACTTAGAAAAAGCCCTACCGCCGTGCTATGGTTACACCACGATGTATTTCCTTCACCTGAATCTCCGAGTCAGTGGCTAAGATTCAAACTTATGTCCGTCAACGCGGTGTCCGAACTGCGAACACGCTATCAAATAAGCCATCATTGTTTCAATGTGTTTATTTCTGATGGAGGAATAAGTTATATTACTGTGACGTTTCAGCAAAACCCGTTCAGTGGTTTTTGCATGAAAGAGCAACGAACATCCCTAGAACCTCAGAAACTATCTCGCTAGCATTTACTTATTCGTCGGAAGTATTAAGTACTCTTTTCGTAATGAAAAGTATTATAAGTCCCTTTCTGTATATCTTATAGCGTGTATATATAATTTTACTAGCTAATTCCTGCGACTTCGTCTCCGTCGTTTATTATCTCAATGGTTTTGATATAACTCAAAGGGATTAGGCGGTGTTTTTGACGAAAGTTCCCAGGCGGCTTGACTTTTTCCAACACTTTCAACATTTATTGTTATATTTCATGTAATTTACGAAAAATCTAAACAAATTATATACTTAAATCTTCCTTGTGAGTCACTCTTACTATTAGCGAAAATGGTATGAAAATCCGCTTAGTAGTTTTTGAGTTTATAGCTTGCTTATTTTATAAAGTGTAACAAACAAATTCACTTTCGCAATTATAATATTAGTTAGCATAGAAAATAGGATAACACAGTTGAAGCTGGCAGTATTCTGATGAACTTGTGAAGGCCCGTAAGGCCAACGGCGCATTCAGATCGAAAAAAAATAATTAAAATTGGTAAAAATTAATAAACTGAACAAATTCTTTCAATAAGTGTACATATCAGCTGCCGAAATATTAAAGACGCGTCGAAGGTCATAGACGAAACCATCGCAGCTGGCAATAGCGGCCAAAGTCGTGTGGCAAACGTTTTTAATTATTCTTACCATCGTATTTTATACACTTTCTAATCACGACACACCGACACGCTAATATATTTGATCCTTAAGAGCCATACGATATGGGCTACTGAAATATGGGTATTAAATAGTAGAACTTCAATTATCGTGCTTATTTTTTTTCTTATTTCTAAAAGTATTTTTACCAATTACAGAACAATATGTGGTGTATTTGAAAATTGAAAAGTTTTAGTAAAATCGGCCAAGTGTAAATACATTCTTAAACTATTCTTTTATCCTATACTAGCGGGCCTGGCAGACGTAGTCCCGCCCTGATTATAAAAAAAATCCTGGACACATTATATACCAAAACGTTCCTCGTGAATCACTTTATCCACTGGTGAAAACCGCATAAAGATCCGTTATGTAGTTTTTGAGTTTATCGCGAACAGACAGACAGACAGACGCGGTAGGAGACTTTGTTTTATACTATGTAATGATGAAATTGTGAAGTGTCATATAATTCTCGCGTACAAAATGTCATTAAATTCGGTCACGTTATTTATAATGAGATCTAGAAATACAAATAACGGGATAAATAAAAATGGAAAAAAAATGTTGTATCAAATTGGAAATCATATGATATATTGAAGATGATGTTAAGTGATCACCAATGTCCATAGACACTTGCAGCACCAGGGGAGTCGCAAGTGCGTTGCCAGCCTGTCTTGGGGTGAGGGGGAGGAAGGGAAGGGGAAGGGGAGAGGAGGAAGGGGTAGGGAGGCGGGCCTCCGGCGCTCTTAATGACCGAACAAAACGCAACAATGCAAGCACTATTACTTCACGTCAGATTTTAAGATACTTCTGTCAAAATGAATCCTTACTCCTCAGACCCTGTGTAAAAGCGTAAAGCGAAAGTGTTCTATTTATTTGTAAAAGTGCCATCAAAATCAGTTCAGACGAATTACTAGCTAAACTACATAATCACTACATATTATAAAACAAAGCCCACTGCCACATCTGTCTGTTTGTCTGTTAGCGATAAACTCAAAAACTACTGAACGGATTTTCATGCGGTTTTCACTGCATACGTGATCACGTTTTCACGGTAGATAAAGTGATTCTAGAGAAAGGTTTAGGTATATAACTTGTCAATGTTTTTTCATTTAATTATCAGAGCAGGACAACGTCCGTTGAATCCGCTACTAAAACAATAATAATAAATATAATATAATAATAATCATAAACAAATCATTACATAGTATAAAACAAAGTCCCCTACCGCGTCTGTCTGTCTGTTCGCGATAAACTCAAAAACTACTGAATAGATTGCCATGCGGTTTTCACCAGTGGATAAAGTGATTCAAGAGGAAGGTTTTAGTATATAATTTATCAAGGATTTTTTTTTATATTCAGGGCGGGACAACGTCTGCCGGGCCCGCTAGTAGGTATATAAAAATATACTAACAGTTAATTAAGTAACGCTGTACATTTAATTTGATAAGTTGTACAAAGATAGTAGATTTGTTTGTTATAAAGTAGGCAGTTTGAACAAAAACACTATTTTTTTACTGAAAATCTATAAGGACATATATTGGAGGTAGAAAAAACAAAGCCTGTGAAAATTACATTTATCTCATAATTATAGCTGTTACTTTAAATTCAGGAAAACTGTTTAATATAACCATTGGGTAATGTAGAATAAGTAAGAGTATAAAATAATTAAGAACCAAAAAAATCACATTATCGGACAAACTGTACGTTCAACCCTTCGAATACCACGCGACGTAGAGCGACCCTCTTAATTACTAGGGATGATACCGAAATATTAATGAAGTATCTGATACGGACATGTTTGGAGTTTCACGACTTTTGGGATTTCCACTGAAAGCATGCGGGGATTTTATTAATTTAAGCCCGTGTAAGTAGAGTAGAGATTAAGTGAGATCGCTGGATTTATATTGATAATGGCTTAGTTTGTGATGTTATTTTAATGGGCTTTCAAAGTTCCGTTTAGTATAATTTCAAATTAATTAACCTTTATAATAACTGTTGTTTACGAAATACACTAGTGAAGAATAAGAGGGTTAAATAATTAATACTACAGATCAATGGAATAAATAAAATCGGTGTTTTTTATACTTTACTAACGGACCCATAGGATGTTACCCCGCCTTGATAATAAGAAAAAACCTTGACAAATTATATACCTAAGTCTTCCTCATGAATCCCTTTATCTGCTGGTGAAAACCTCATGAAAATCGGTTCAGTACTTTTTGAGTTTATCGCGAACAGGCAGACAGACAGACGTGGCAAAGGACTTTGTTTCTAGGTGGTAAAGCCACGCTGAAGCTATTACTGGTTTCAGAATAAATGGGTCGGCTCGCCCGGGGCAGTACCACCCTCTCATAAAAAACCACGTGAAGTAACAGTGCTTGCATTGTTGCGTTTCGTTCGGTCAGTGAGAGCGCCGGAGGCCCATTTCCCTTCCCCCTTTCCCCCTCTGCCCCGTCCCTCCAAACACAGGCTGGCAACGCACTTGCGGCTCTCCTGATGTTGCAAGTGTCTACGGGCGGTGGTAATCACTTAACATCAGGCGACCCGTATGTTCGTTTGCATCCTATGAGATATATATATAAAAAAAAATCAATATGTTCCTTAATCGAAACCTACGGCTCGTTCACAAGGATTCTGCAGTGTCCAAACACACACGCTATCAAGTAAGCCTTCATCGCTTCAGAAATAAGCCATTGTTGCGGTATATTGTAATCGATTTTAAAAAGAAGAACGTTTTCAATTCTTTTGTATTTTTTTCTAATATGTGTTTGCTCAGATCTTCGTCATTTAATACAGATGTGGAAAATTATTTTATTATTGTTAAGGATATGTTATTATTAAGGGTTCCCGTTTTGTTAGCATTGGGCCATCGATTTTTTTTTATATCATAGGAGGCAAACGAACAGGCGCTTCAACTGATGTTAAGTGATCACCACCGTCCATACAGACTTGCCACATCAGGAGAGTCGCAAGTGCGCTGCCAACTTTTGTTTGGGGGAGGGGGGATAGGGGACGAGGAAGGAGATGGGGGAAAGGGAAGTGGGCTCCGGTGTTCTCACAGACCGAACGAAACGTAACAATGCAAGCACTGTTATTTCACGTCGGCGTTTCTGTGAGAGGGTGGTACTACCCCGGGCGAGCCGACCCGTTCATGCTGAAACCAGTAATAGCTTCAGCGTGGCTCTACCACCTACAAGGTTGAAGGTATACAGAAGATAACTCACAATGGAATAGGAAATATATACTAACCCAGTTGATAAATTTATGACAATAAACTAAGTAGGTACTTACGTATAGGGAAGAACATTTTATTGCAGTTTTAAAAGTTAAATAGCTTTTATTATTATTATTATTTTATATACTTAAAACTTTACAGTGAAGTGACGATAAACAACGGCGACGATCGAAACATCAGCAAAAAAGAATTACATTGTGAAATTTTTCACGCTATGTGTGGTGGGTGCCATACAGTGAGGTACAAAAAGCTATGACATCACGGATGTAGTATTCAAATGGATTGCGACTACAATAGGTACTCTAGGTTTAAGACCCCACTATAGTTGCACATCTAGCCGTGTAGCGTTCCAAGATTAGCCGAAATACCTAAAAACAGTAACCAATCAATATTTTTGCCCGATAATAGTCTTTATAAGATTTTTTCATTATGGGAATCTTTAAAAATATTACTTAGGTGTATTTCATGCGTAAGGTATTCATTCCCGTCTGTTGAACCCTAAAATGCGACGATACATTTTAATAAAATTCTTCAGCAAACATTAATGAGGTCCGGGCCACTAAACAAGCTCCGCCATTGTCGAGCTCGCGTCTCGCCATTATGATTTTAACCGAGATAATGCACGGGAAATGACGGCAAAAGAAATTTAATTCGCGTAACGATGAAAGGGTTATATGGGGGTCGGCTTTGATAAATAAAGCCGGGAGGGACCCCGAGGATATTACCGGCCCTTTTTTGCTCTACATATTGATATTAATGCTTGTGAATTTTGTCAAAATTGCGTGTAGAGGAGACCCTTTGTGCTGCAGGGTTAGCCGCTTTCTGATTTTTTTATATATTTATATTTTTTTCATCCATCTGCATCTGCAGCAGCAGAGATTTTAAATACCGTGTTCTATTTGAGTAAGTCTGTCTTATTTGTAGGTCTACAATTTACTTAAATAAAAATCAATTGCTGCATCTATGTTCGCGCATCACTCAGAAAGCTTGCACCCATTTCGGCTAATTATTTTTTTGTTGTGTTTGTTATTGACAAGACAACGTTTTGTATGAAATAAAATGCTTGTATAATCATATAGATAAGTGAAAAGTGTGGGTTACAATATTTTCATATACATAGAAAAGTTAGTGAATGAGTGGGAAAGAAGATAGTATGGAGTTTTAGCTTAGTTCGGTGAAGCTGTGAAGGCCCATTAGGCCAATAACGTTATCCGGTCGAAAAAAAAGAGTACGGAGTTTTCCAAAAATATTGACAAAATTGACACATTCTTTTGCCATTTTATTTCATTGCGTAGTATAATGAGAGGATTTGCTCTCATTTCCTTCATTAGTGCACGCGTGCAAAGCAGGGCCGGTTACCTAGTCTATAATAGACATTATAAAACAAAGTCACTTTTCTTGTCTGTTTGTATTCCTTTATTTTCTTCAAGCCACACAAAAGATTTTGATACGGATTTCACTATCGTTTAAAGAATTTGTATCGAAAGTTTTACATTATTATTATATTTATATAAAACAGGGATAAGTCGACGCAAATAAAATAAATAAATGCAGTCGTAAGAAGGAGTTGTCGAGTGCTTCCATTGACAACGCTGACTAATCCTTATGAGATACATAAAAACAATGTACTACAGAATTGTGCATATCAAAAATCTATAAAAAGTCTTTGATGGTATATGTCTAGCTCCTCGGGTATCCAGTTATATATTTTTATCAATACTATTTTGACATAATTTTGATCAATATTACGCACTAGCTTCTGGGATTTTGGTGAACTATATATAACTATTAAATCGTTAAAATATATTCTACATCGCTTATATACTTACGACGTTACTATAGCACAATGCACCCATACCAAGTCAGTGCGGGTCGTTAGTTTAGAATATTCAGAGAAAAAATTAAAAAAAATAACAAAATAGTACGTATCTCCTGATTGTATATAAATTTCTTGCTATATATATAGTTACGTATAGTTCTTCCATTTTTGTTAATAATCATAACTGTATTTTTCTAGTCATATTTGGCCGAGCGACATACACTTATGTATAGCGGACTCAGTAGACAAACGTTGTCTCAACGTAGACTTTAATAATTTATGAATATTAAAAAAAATATTAATTGTTAAATAATTAGAGGTCAAGCCGTTTAGAAACAAAATAATTACGAACACACACACCGGAATTTTTTTATATAAATAATATATATATCAGCAGTTTATTATAAGCTATATTAAGTCCAAAATTCAATGCCCGACACGTAAACTAGTGCGTGTAAAAAAAGTCGTTCCTTTATCAAGTAAATAGTCGTTACTCATTTTGTTATATTTACACTGCCTACAATAACTTTACTTTTTACACCTCAAAACCGCTAATTAGTTGGAAGAGAATGCCTTAAAAGCTCACCTATGCACAACCTAAAAGTACAATACCTTCAATAAAGTATTCATAATTCATTCAAATTAATAAATATACAAAAGTATTTATCTCCACTAGATAATATACTTGAAGGTTTTAGAGTGTTATGGGCCGTAAAAGCTAACTTCGTCTAAGCCAACTGTCGACCCTTATTACAATAATGAGTTTTGTGTACAAACGAGCAGTTTTTCTTTCAGAACACGCATTAAGGTAAGGGCCACAGAAACAATTTGCGTAATATGATAAATTACTAAACTTAAGGTTAACGCTTCCAAAGCTATATTACGTACACCAGATGGGAAAATCAACAAAGCCTGTTAGATGGTTTTGATTTTTAGTGAAATAAGTTTTTTTTGTACTAACTACGTTATTGGCCTGTCGGGTCTTCACAGCTTCACCGGGCTACTAAGGCAAGCGCTTAACCACTACGTCGCTTGGCAACAAACTCAAGAGTGCCAAATTGACCGAACCGAGTTGGGTATCCGGCACTCTCACTGACCGAACGAAACGCAACAATGCAAATACTGTTACTTCACGTCGGTTTTCTGTGAGAGGGTGGTACTACCCCGGGCGAGCTGACCCATTCATGCTAAAACCAGTAGTAGCTTCAGGGTGACTCTACCACGTAGTAAGCGTGTTTAGACGTGTTTAGCGTGTTCAGCGTGGCTCTACCACCTACAAGGTTGAAGGTATACAGAAGATAACTCACAATGGAATAGGAAATATATACTAACCCAGTTGATAAATTTATGACAATAAACTAAGTAGGTACTTACGTATAGGGAAGAACATTTTATTGCAGTTTTAAAAGTTAAATAGCTTTTATTATTATTATTATTTTATATACTTAAAACTTTACAGTGAAGTGATGATAAACAATGGCGACGATCGAAACATCAGCAAAAAAGAATTACATTGTGAAATTTATCACGCTATGTGTGGTGGGTGCCATACAGTGAGGCACAAAAAGCTATGACATCATGGCTGTAGTATTCAAATGGATTGCGACTACAATAGGTACTCTAGGTTTAAGACCCCACTATAGTTGCACATCTAGCCGTGTAGCGTTCCAAGATTAGCCGAAATACCTAAAGACAGTAACCAATCAATATTTTTGCCCGATAATAGTCTTTATAAGATTTTTTCATTATAGGAATCTTTAAAAATATTACTTAGGTGTATTTCATGCGTAAGGTATTCATTCCCGTCTGTTGAACCCTAAAATGCGACGATACATTTTAATAAAATTCTTCAGCAAACATTAATGAGGTCCGGGCCACTAAACAAGCTCCGCCATTGTCGAGCTCGCGTCTCGCCATTATGATTTTAACCGAGATAATGCACGGGAAATGACGGCAAAAGAAATTTAATTCGCGTAACGATGAAAGGGTTATATGGGGGTCGGCTTTGATAAATAAAGCCGGGAGGGACCCCGAGGATATTACCGGCCCTTTTTTGCTCTACATATTGATATTAATGCTTGTGAATTTTGTCAAAATTGCGTGTAGAGGAGACCCTTTGTGCTGCAGGGTTAGCCGCTTTCTGATTTTTTTATATATTTATATTTTTTTCATCCATCTGCATCTGCAGCAGCAGAGATTTTAAATACCGTGTTCTATTTGAGTAAGTCTGTCTTATTTGTAGGTCTACAATTTACTTAAATAAAAATCAATTGCTCCATCTATGTTCGCGCATCACTCAGAAAGCTTGCACCCATTTGGGCTAATTATTTTTTTGTTGTGTTTGTTATTGTCAAGACAACGTTTTGTATGAAATAAAATGCTTGTATAATCATATAGATAAGTGAAAAATGTGGGTTACAATATTTCCATATACATAGAAAAGTTAGTGAATGAGTGGGAAAGAAGATAGTATGGAGTTTTAGCTTAATTCGGTGAAGCTGTGAAGGCCCATTAGGCCAATAACGTTATCCGGTCGAAAAAAAAGAGTACGGAGTTTTCCAAAAATATTGACAAAATTGACACATTCGTTTGCCATTTTATTTCATTGCATAGAATAAAGAGAGGATTTGCTCTCATTTCCTTCATTAGTGCACGCGTGCAAAGCAGGGCCGGTTACCTAGTTATAGACATCATAAAACAAAGTCACTTTTCTTGTCTGTTTGTGTTCCTTTATTTTCTTCAAGCTACACAAAAGATTTTGATACGGATTTCACTATCGTTTAAAGAATTTGTATCGAAAGTTTTACATTATTATTATATTTATATAAAACAGGGATAAGTCGACGCAAATAAAATAAATAAATGCAGTCGTAAGAAGGAGTTGTCGGGTGCTTACATTGATAACGCTGACTAATCCTTATGAGATACATAAAAACAATGTACTACAGAATTGTGCATATCAAAAATCTATAAAAAGTCTTTGGTGGTATATGTCTAGCTCCTCTGGTAACCAGTTATATATTTTTATCAATACTATTTTGACATAATTTTGATCAATATTACGCACTAGCTTCTGTGACTTTGGTGAACTATATATAACTATTAAATCGTTAAAATATATTCTACATCGCTTATATACTTACGACGTTACTATAGTACAATGCACCCATACCAAGTCGGTGCGGGTCGTTAGTTTAGAATATTCAGAGAAATAATTTTAAAAAAATAACAAAATAGTACGTATCTCCTGATTGTATATAAATTTCTTGCTATATATATAGTTACGCATAGTTCTTCCATTTTTGGTCATAATCATAACTGTATTTTTCTAGTCATATTTGGCCGAGCGACATACACTTATGTATAGCGGACTCAGTAGACAAACGTTGTCTCAACGTAGACTTTAATAATTTATGAATATTAAAAAAAATATTAATTGTTAAATAATTAGAGGTCAAGCCGTTTAGAAACAAAATAATTACGAACACACACACCGGAATTTTTTTATATAAATAATATATATATCAGCAGTTTATTATAAGCTATATTAAGTCCAAAATTCAATGCCCGACACGTAAACTAGTGCGTGTAAAAAAAGTCGTTCCTTTATCAAGTAAATAGTCGTTACTCATTTTGTTATATTTACACTGCCTACAATAACTTTACTTTTTACACCTCAAAACCGCTAATTAGTTGGAAGAGAATGCCTTAAAAGCTCACCTATGCACAACCTAAAAGTACAATACCTTCAATAAAGTATTCATAATTCATTCAAATTAATAAATATACAAAAGTATTTATCTCCACTAGATAATATACTTGAAGGTTTTAGAGTGTTATGGGCCGTAAAAGCTAACTTCGTCTAAGCCAACTGTCGACCCTTATTACAATAATGAGTTTTGTGTACAAACGAGCAGTTTTTCTTTCAGAACACGCATTAAGGTAAGGGCCACAGAAACAATTTGCGTAATATGATAAATTACTAAACTTAAGGTTAACGCTTCCAAAGCTATATTACGTACACCAGATGGGAAAATCAACAAAGCCTGTTAGATGGTTTTGATTTTTAGTGAAATAAGTTTTTTTTGTACTAACTACGTTATTGGCCTGTCGGGTCTTCACAGCGTCACCGGGCTACTAAGGCAAGCGGTTAACCACTACGTCGCTTGGCAACAAACTCAAAAGTGCCAAATTGACCGAACCGAGTTGGGTATCCGGCACTCTCACTGATCGAACGAAACGCAACAATGCAAATACTGTTACTTCACGTCGGTTTTCTGTGAGAGGGTGGTACTACCCCGGGCGAGCCGACCCATTCATGCTAAAACCAGTAGTAGCTTCAGCGTGGCTCTACCACGTAGTAAGCGTGTTTAGACAGCAACTGTATCAACGTTGGCTCAAATCGTCTAAGAAAACTGAGGTTTTCATATAGTAATTGTGGTAGTGCTTTTTCTAATATCCATCTGCCTAACTACCATACTCAGACTGAATATATAACGACAACTATATACAGATGTGTTTCGACAGTTGTGTTAGAGGTTAATTCTCTCTAGGCTTAACGTATTTCTTTGCTGAGGTTCCAGTGAAGAGAAATATCATGATAAAATCATAGGATTGCGGTAGAACATTCTGTAATATTCGTCTGAACTTGCTACCACCCTCAGATTGAAAATGTAGGTATGACGCACTCTGTAGAAGTATTTCAGCAGCTAACATTTGGGGATTATTTCCTCTTGATTTTGTGTTTGTCATTTTTGGTTTATTCTGTAATCTGTAGTCAAAGGTATATAAATACTTGTGGAGAATAGAAGGAGTAAAAATTACAATTTCATTACCAACAATCAGATCTACTAACGTAGAAAAGTAGTAGTAAAATATGTAACTAAAGTAGAGAGATACATATCGGTACAGTTATTACCGATCCGTTAAATCAATAGATAAATAAGGCAAACCTTTTGAAAAAAAATCTAAAGATAACGTTCCGAGATTCAATGGGATAAATACTTGAAATGTTTCATCTGACGGTACGAATTTTTGCCCCCATCCAGCCCCCGGACTCGACCCCCTCTCAATCGTTAGCCACCGTCTACAATATTTGCATAACTCATTACGTTGCATCCATATTTAATTAGGATATTTCCTTCCTTAGGCCTCCGTGATACCCGTTAATGTTGCTACATTTGATGCTTAAAACAAATAAGATGCTCTTTTATGATTACGTCATAAGACTTTTTTTTAATATGAAAATTGCTTACTTATACTAATTTCTGGTAGTTCAGTGTCCAAGATTCAACTAAAATAAGGAAAACAGAGTTTTTTTTCACTTGCTGGTATATAGATATTAATATATATATATTATATTTCTTCTTAATAGCAAATTAGTATTGAGTATTGTACGAAAATTGTAGATTATCGTCCTAAGGAGAGTTAATGATGATTACTCAAATAAAGGGTTCGATTCGTCGAAGGTAAGGAAACATTAACTACTTCTAATTTTTTTTTATTAATTACTATAAAAGTCGTCAATAGCTACTAAACAAAAAAGAAGAAAATGTTGATAAACAAAGTAGTAAAAGGAACTGAACTGTTTTATCTTCCCCTATTTATTACAAAGCTTAGTAGATTATCTTCTTGTTTATTTGCAGGCACTTATCTCTGGAACTCGAATTTAAAAAAATCTTTATGCATTTTATACCTTTATTGATGATTATTATATGACATTCCTTTATCACGCTAGAACTCTTATCAGTGGAACAGTTATAAAAATGTAGGCAGGAAAGGACACTAAAATAGAATTAATTAATAGTGTTGTTGAGCTATATGGCGCGCAGTAAGTTATCAGAGGCCAGGAATGGATTGGCCTGTGAATACCAATATGGTATTGAGCTGCCATGTCGCACGAGTAAGAATGCGTGTTATCTTTGTTTTACAAAATTTTAGAAGTAATGTGATAATTAAATATTTTATGCGTTGATTAATAATACAAATTGGGTATTGAAATTTTATTCACAAAATAAAACACATAGTGTAAACAACTCGATTGAATACACAAACAATAATGGGAATAAAATAATTTCTACTCTGAAACCGAGTGCTACTTCAAATCGACTGCCATTTAATTTGGTAGCAAGCAGACCTTCGCAACTTTGAGAACCAAACATTGCTAATGGCTGTGCAAATTTTAATCGCTTCCTCGAGTGTTTTCGTTTGAGTTTTAAGTTTTAATCTAGAGGTAATTGTGTTTTGTTTCATTTTCAGTAATTGACTGAATCGATGACTGTCGACTGTCAGTGAGTGGTCACGTAAGGCACAAAATATAAGGAAAATGTATACATATTATAGATAATAAAATCTAATTCATACTGGCGTTTAACATTTTAACGTAATACTAATGCCATATAGACATGATTGTTGTCGCGGGTTTTAATATGTAAAGGCTATTATAGGGTGGATCAATATGTGAATGATTGTGACGTCTGGAAATGACGCCCCTCTCTGTTTATCCACTAATAACGAATGTAAATATTTATGTTATTGTAAAAATATATAACATGAAAACATAAACCAGATCGCGTTTCTTGCCGATTCTTCTCAATGACTGGGTTGTTTTCCGAACCGGTGTTAGCTTTGACGTTCATAAGCGCCTTCTCAGGGCCTAAATTGAATAAACGATATTTTGATTTTGGTTGTGTAGGAAGTTCACCACGCGCTATGTCTGCGAGACCTGGTAGTTCGTTGAAATGGGCATTTGCAGTTCGGCCCTTTTCGATAATAGTCGGTTCTCAACGGGCGACTACTTCGCACTCGACACTCGATACTCCCGTCGCAACACACAGCTAACTCGCAGTATTATTTGTAATCCAATTAACTTAATTTCTGGCCTATACTATATTTTATGGTAGGTAATCGCCATGTTTCTAATGGCCGTAGCGTAATGTAAAAGTAAATTTTAAAAAAAAGTAATAAGACTTAATATAATAAAAAACAAAGGAAAAAAAAGGGAAAAAAAATAGTTTATAAAATAAAAAAAAAAAAAAAATAAGAATATGTGTGTAAGAGATGTAGGAAATGGGAAGAAATAAAAATTGAGGAGAAAAGTAAAGAGCGGGTGAACTAATACACCACGCTGGTTATGATGCATTTCTCCAAGACTTCGTAATACGCAGGTGCATACACATCATTTTTTATTTGTAATTTATAAAATTTTTTTTTTTATATGGGTTTGATTGATATTGAAGGTAATATTTTTTTTGAAAATTATTTTTTTTTTTTTTTAAAAATTTTAAAAAATGGGTATTTGGTTTTTGTAAAAAAGAAAATAAAAATCTTCTAACACACGTACAGCACTCGATACAGAGCAAGTATTAGCTACTGCAATGTACAATATTAAAGAAGAAAAGAAAAGGAGAATGAAGAGTTTAAGAAAAGGGAGGGAGGAGACACGATTTTTAAGAAAGGAGTAGCTTTTTTTAAATTTTTTTATTTTTTAATCCATAATAAAAACAAATATATGAATATAAGAAATATTGTATAATGTATTCTATCTGCATTCTCTACGCACGTTAATTTATAGGTTTTGCATGGATGGTTGTGGAATGGAAAATTAATGGTACAACGGGAAGTCCGCTTTAAATAAAAAAAGAATAATCAAAATCGGTTCACCCAGTCCAAAGTTATGAGGTAACAAACATTAAAAAAAAATACAGTCGAATTGATAACCTCCTCCTTTTTTTGAAGTCGGTTAAAAATGAACAATACACCACGCTGGTTATGATGCATTTCTCCAAGACTTCGTAATACGCAGGTGCATACACACATGTTCTAACACACGTACAGCACTCGATACAGAGCAAGTATTAGCTAGTGCAATGTACAATGAGGAGACCGTGAATATAAGAAATATTGTATAATGTATTCTATCTCATTCTCTCGCACGTTAAATTCTATTCTATAGATGGACATGTTAGTCTCTTTTCAGTACCGCTTTTTCATTTCATCAAGTTAAAAAGTGTTCAAGTTTAATAAGTTTTCACTTCAATAAAAAAAAAAATCTACTGATCTTTACGATAACATTGGATTAAAATAGTACAATGTATATATATTTTTATATATAAAATTATAGAGGTTTTCCGTAGTGCTGCATCACTCAAAAACTACCGGATAGGTGTATTGATATTTCATTAGAATTTTTAGCTATTTCGTCCTTATCTATACTAATATTATAAAGAAGTAAAGTTTGTGGATTTGTGAGTTTGTGACGTTGTAGGGGGTAATCTCAGAAACTAGGAGTCCCATTTAAAAATTATTTCATTGTTATATAGCTCATTTATCGGGGAAGGTTATAGGCCTTATATCATCACGCTAAGACCAATAGGAGCGGAGCAGCAATGAAGAATGTTTCAAAATCGGAGTTTTTTTTCCTCTTGAGAGCTTCCGCTGCGTGTTAGCGTTAACCCAAAGTATCTATTCCACGCGAACGAAGTCGCGGGCAATGGCTAGTCTTAAATTTATCACAATAGCTTCATATAATACTTCATATAATTATTAAAGTTTTAAGAAAATACAAGTATTATGTGTAGTCATAATATCTAGAGCAGGTGGGTAGCTAGTATGGGTGGAAGAGAGGAACGAAACGGATGATACTATTTATAAAGCAATTTTATGTATATAAAGTAGATTTTTGCATTCATTATTTTTGTTTTTTTTTTACATAAAACTTACTGTTAAGATAACAAACAACGCAGGCAAAGTCGTGGGTATCAACTAGTTGTTAATAATGGAATTATAAACAAGTAACATCTTGAAATAACAGTAGGTAATTATTAGTGTTTTCCACGTATCCAATCTAATTCTATTATTAGCAATTTTATAAATTACAGTAATATAATTTAATGTAATAAACAGATGTACAGTGTTCCTCTATAGATCTCAAATATTATCTTTTAAGGAGATTGAATATCAATCAAATAATAGAGAATACTTTTTGTCACTACATAAAGCGTCGATTTATGGAAATATAATCAGTCTTCATAACGCACTCCGAGTTTTAACAATACGTTCCTTAAACCAATCTGGGCTCCTACAGACATATTAATATAATGTATGACTATATAGCTTTATATAATATAACTAGTAATTACCTTCATAACGTACTGACAAAGTGCACTTAGCTTTACAAAATGGCAGATAGGTAGTCCTCGGTAGAATGCGACGCGGCGCGGCATCATGCACTATATTAACAAATTTATTCATACCATGCACAAACATTGTTATAAATAAAACGATTCGTATTACAATGGAATAGTGTACGATTTATTCGGAACGTATTTGTATTGGAAGTAAAGTATAATGTTGTGAAATAATATTTGAATAGATCGAAAGTGTATGGAATATAGAGCGACGCACGTCGGCGGACGGCGGCGTATTGACGAGTGCACTTAGCGAGCGGATTACGTAATTCAGTGTGACGTCAGTGTGCGGTCGCGTTATGCCGAAAGTGAAAATGATATAAGTACAAAATATAGTTTACTAATAGGTACTAAAAAATAACTAAAAGTAAATTAGCAAAATTATTAGACCGTCTGAATATACACGTGAAACACAAAAATTGAGGTATATACATATACTAGCGGGCCCGGCAGACGCTGTCCCGCCCTGACTATAAAAAAAACCTTGACAAATTATATACTAAAACCTTCCCCATAAATCACTGTATCCACTGGTGAAAACTGCATGAAAATCCGTTCAGTAGTTTTTGAGTTTATCGCGAACAGACAGACAGACAGACGCGGTGGGGGACTTTGTTTTATACTATGTAATGAGAATGCATTATATTATATGCGTCGTTACATTTCAAAATGAGCTAAATTCAATTTTAGCCGTTCCTAATATTTTACGTTATATTTCAATTTCAAAATCTTCAAATTTTGTACCTGTAAAATATGCAGATCATAAGAAAAAAACTAAAAACCTTATGATCCACAAAACTTGAACTTCTTTCTAAGAGTATAAAACTGGAAGTCTTAAACAAAATTAAACATGTTATATGACTGATTAAAATTGGATTTACTTCATTTTGAAATGTAACGACACATATGCATACCCACCATCGAGACAATACATCTATAAATAAATGCTAATTTTAGATTTCTAGTATGTTAACTTTCTTCTCTAAACTATGGATGGCAGAGGTAAGGAGAACCGTATCATATGGGTGATATGTTGAAAAAGTGTCCAGCTTTAAGCAGTAAATACAGTGGAACCTGGTTAATTGGGATCTCAAGGGACCAAGAATGTTATACCATTTATTGAGGGTTTCCATTAATCCAGTTTTCCAATTAGGCAGGTTTAAAATTATAGTTGTCTCATTTATAGAGGCTTCCGCTTATAGAGGTTGAAATGTACGGCTATTCCATTTTTAGAGGGAGAGGTGGAAATCTTAATACAAATGCGTATTTTTGGTGTTATGAATTTAATATATGTAGGTATGAATGTACATACATTATGTATTACGTGGAAAAAATCAAAACAATACAGTTAAGTTTATGACTTAAAGTAATCAGTTATGTTTGTTTGTACTTGATTGCTTGTTGCTGAAACTGGATACAATAAATTTGCTCAAAAATATTACTAGAATTACCAATATTTGACATTTCGAAATACTTGTGTAAAGTTTCTAAAGCTTCTAAAGTTTTTGGGTCTAAACCTGAGATAGTACTGACAAACAAAGCGTGTGCGAAAGGCATTCTAATATTTGTAAACAAAAGTGTCAAAACCTGTCCCAACCCGATGAAAAAGTACCGGGACCTCATTGCAACTCTCAATAATAGAGGTTTCTCATTTATCCAGGTCCCATTTCACCAAGTTTCACTGTAATAGTTCCAAGACCCTCCAAAATAGCACTAGCATAGGCACAGCAATAATTTTGTATATATAACCTAAAATAACTGCTGTGAGATAACGTGAAGAGTAATAAAATATTGGGAAATATCTTTAGTGATTTTTCAGTGCTTACTGTTTTAGAACTTTTTAAAATAATTGACCAATAATGTACCCTGTTGCTATTGTAGCACCTCACTTATTTAGCATATTTTGACGGACACATTTTCATACACAGTGATGGTTTCCCGTACCTCTATACTCTAAATATATAACTATTGACTATATTACACGTAAGCCCGAACCTACGGCCACGTTTAGAGCGGTCAAAAGATTGACGGAAACTATAAAATTGTTGAAAAAGCTTCACTGCTTTCCTTTCATACATTGTAGCTAAATATCGTTATGAAAGTTTCTAAATGAAATCTTATATTGATATAATTTGATTTTATATGACATCAAACTAGCACATGCGACTTCCTTGACCTGGTAATTAGTTATATGGAAAATTTATGTTTTATCTGAACTCGTTTTAGTTGTCGAAGTTTATTGTGAGCATCATTACTAGTCAATGATATAATTAAATTTGTAAATAAATTTCTGAAAGGTATTCAATATCAGTTGCTGTCTTGAAAATTGGTTAAGTTGACTAGAGATTGTCCTGGAAAATTAATAGATACCTACTTCAATTTTATTTGTACTACCTATAAAGTTGTATCCTAACTAATGTTATAAATGTGAATGTGTGTTTGTCTGTTTGTTACGTTTCAATTACTCATCTGATTATAATAGAATATCGTATACATTATCAGCGGTACAAATTAAATCTACGTTAATGCAAACAAAGCCGTGATCAAAAGGTTTCAAGGATTGAATGTATTATACATAACTATGTAATAATAATTTGGATAAGATGCGAGAATATAAATTATGAATATATTATTATCCTTTCTATTTTCAAAGATCTTATTATTTACAAGGCTGTAGAGATACGCAAAGATCAAGATAATCTTCTTTGTTTCGTTTACCTTCGCAATTTGTTAGCAATTTGTTAAATTATTGAATACATAAAGCAAATTTATTCTGATATAAAACATATATTGGTGCGCCTTGGCAGTAAAATCGACCCGTATGCCGTCACGGTAAACGACATGACGCTTTCTTATGCCGTTACGCCCCCTTTACGCCATCGCTGTTGACTCCCTTGTATGTGCTCGCGTACCTAGACTATACACTTCTTTGCTTCGTTTTTGTTAGCTGCATATTCATTCTATCTGACTACAGTATACTTGCTTCTTTTAATTATAACACAAGATAACCTAAACGACGAGTGTAGTTCTATATGTACTGTAATGTACATGGAATCGAGTACAAATCCATACCATCCCGCTTGCTTACTACATAACGTAACGCACGAGTTTTGTGTTAATGATTTCAATCATGATTGTTAATTACAGTTAGATACCATCCGTGATGACACGGCGACAGCCATGAATTGAATTTAGGGTGTCCGCCATGGGAACGGTGGTGTGGCACCCCACGCGTTTTACATATAGGGGATTGGCACATAGGGTTATGTGAGGTTTAATTTCATAATGCTCTCGTACTGCCATATTCGGAGGGAGATAATCTATTGATTTTATTTATTATTACTAATAAAACGTCGATTGTAATAAAAAAAATAGGCATGTAATTTTGATTGTCAGTTAAATGTATATAATATTATAGAAACTGGTCAATACTTGCGAATTATTTCATGTGAATATGTTGTTATTGGTTCACAGAAACTACGTGTTTCATATCTATTACAAATGCTCTGTATGCATATATTTTAGTATAAGAGCAGTTCGCCTTCGTATAGCGTTAACTTTCTTAAGAACGTTTTACAAAACCGAAACAAGCCGATCGCAGCCGGACGTCTCACTCTATTCCCCGACTTGCCGAATCAAATACTAGGTACTGCATATACCTTTGATCTTTTTTCGGGGTTCAGTCCTATATTAATCTGAATATCACAGTCAAATCCGTTCAGTAGTTGTCAATCGATTTATGAATTATTAATATTTACGATTACTTGATAACCAAAACCTTCACGAAACCAACTTTAAAAAAAAACAGTCACTGTCTAGATTTTTTCAAGACACAAATTTCTGTTATGTCAATTTACACACGGATTTCTTTAATAAATATTGTTAGTTTGTATTGTATATAATAGTGTATACTATATAAGTTTAAATATTACAATTGTAAAAATATGTTTAGGATAAGATGCCACAGAAGTGCGCGGTCACTAAGAGTACGCAGAGCTGATATTGGCCACAATTGCAAACAATCCGAATGAAGGTCAATTGTACGTGTAGTCCGGTGAAGCTATTAAGACCTTGCTAGGCCAATAACGTAGTCAGTTCGAGGAAAAAAAAAGTCAATTGTACTTTAAGCTACTGAAGTAAACGACAAACGTGTGTCATGAAAATTTGAGCAAAATAAACTGATTTTAATGGTAACAGATAAGGTTATTAGTTTTAGACTGTTTCGTTAAAATATTTTCTCAGTTTCAAAATAGTGTAACGTCTTAGTTGTACTTCAAAGGTTCTTTTTTAAATTTAATATAGATGACTAAGAACTGCGTTTACTTAGATTCATAATACGTAACTAATACAAAATAGAGACGCAGATGTAAAGTGAGTTCTTAAAGCTGTGTGACTATGAATTATATATATTCATGTAGGTATATAAATTAAGTGAGCATACATTTATTAAATGCATATTATAAATTACTATGGGTTTCATAAAGATACAAGTTATTCTAAAGATAACCAACAGATAAAATGTTATAAGCATAAAATCATAAGATGTGTCAATAGATACATTTTCCTTGGATGTGTTTCTACTTGTATATCCATAATTAATGTAAATTGAGACATATCCTCGTGTTCTTAAGATTTATTGTTAAGTGCTTCTTGTTTGGGATTGGCATGTGCGCCGTAATCCTGGATCACTTGAGACACGATCACGAGGATGAAAACCGTCTTTATTTGGAATTTATTAGAGTTTTGAAACTGTTAACAAACTGTGACACTCTTGACTTTGGTGTGACATTTACAATTGATTATTATTTTATGGGTAAATGATATTTTGTACGTATTACCTTATTTTTTGCAGTGAAGTTATTATACTAAGAGTATGTTATATTTTAATTATAGGCTTATCCAGCGTTTATAATTGTTTTATAGTAAAAGGATAAGGTGCAAAATTTAAAACAATATATTTGCTTAATATATATCAGTCTCCTTCTTGAAAATGGTTCAATCTGGTTTATAGTTTCATTCGTATTGTTTATAGATTTTAGAGTTTAAGAAGTTTAACCACAATCTCACTTGTGTGCAGCAGTGATCGAAATATTCCCTTTAAAATTAGACTATAAAGTCCATTTAATACTATGAAGGCTAGAACATTCTTACTAATATTATAAATGAGAATTTGTTTGTTTACTTATTTATTACACTTAAACGCTTAAAAAGTTTGTTTTATTTATTACGCTTCTCGGTTCAACTATTGAACCGTACATCATTAAATTTTGCATATACATTGTCGGAGGTATAGAAAAGGACAATTATTCCAATATAAGTGCTAGGTAATCTCGAGGGATAGGTCAACTCTAGATTAATACGAATGAATCCGGGACCAAAAAACTAACAATAAATATATCGCCAAAATAATTTCGATACTCCAATTTTAGAACAAAATAATATTCAATAAATAAGTTTGTATTTAAAACTGTTTTCTTTTTTTTAATTTAAGAGTTGTAGCAACTCTGTATAGTTAATCAGGCGCGTTCTCATTGACGCACTCGAGGCAGTAAGATCAGTGAGTGACGTACACCGCCCTCCGCGACTTAAACGCTGGTTAAAATAAGCCGTGTCTGGCGCCGTAGCGTCGCTCGGGTCCACCTCTTAAAACAAATCACTCCTTATGCTTTAAAGAAGATAATATATGTAATCGATAAACGATCGATATGTTTGTACCATTGTGAAATACTTATTAAAATTGTAATGCTATTGGAGTTGAGAAGGCAAAGTGTTTATCACAATAATAATAATAAATAGGTATGTTTATTAGTATGTATGCCTGTATGATGCAAATTATTTGGGTTATATACATGTTTCTATATGTATACATTCAAGGATCGTTGCTTGAACTAAAGTTATCCAAAAAAGTACTACCATGTGTTTAATACTTTTTAAGATTTATCTCCACATCATCCTATATACATATTATAACACATATCATTACATAGTACAAAACAAAGTCCCCTACCGCGTCTGTCTGTCTGTCTGTCTGTTCGCGATAAACTCAAAAACTACTGAACGGATTTTCACGCGGTTTTCACCAATAGATAAAGCGGTTCATGGGGAACGTTTTGGTATTTAATTTGTCACGGATTTTTTTATATTTAGAGCGGGACAACGTCTGCCGGGTCCGCTAGTATAGTATATACAGTCATATATAGTAAAGTCTAAACAATTTTTATTATGCCCAGAGTAACCAAAATCGCAACCGCAATGCATTATTTCTCTCTCATTGCGTGCCTAAAGAAATAAACTGCTGGTAAGTAATAAGAAGCTAGCCTTAGAAAGATTTCAATATCATTGTTCAATTATTTTTTGCTTTATTCATACCTTTTGCCATGTGCTGCATATATTTATACTTAATTAGGTATACAAGTTTACTTATCTATGCAAGTAAGTAGTGTTTTCACCTAAAGGTCGCTTTGTAAAATGTATATAACAAAGAGGACATCGGTGTTGGAAACAAAAAAATTGCGTGAATTTCTATATATGTAGATACATAATCATTACACATGTCTTAAATAAAGCTGTGATCCTGAGGTTCGTTGTTTTTACCTAGTAGGTACTTTGTGTTTATTCTTTAGATTGCATATAAATAATTTTTCTTTGTACAGACAAACCGTATGTTCCAAAAACTTTTTTCTTTACTCAAAGCAGAATATGAGCATGTATTTATGTTTATCTATCTATTATCTTCTATTACTATAATAAAACTGTAACAAAGACAAATCTATACATTAAATATTTTTTGAAAATTTTGATCGGGGTAGGCTTTGTTATCGATATAGAAGACAAAAATAATCCTTTTACAATTTTTGTCTGTCTGTCTGTCTTTCTGTCTATCTGTCTGTCTGTCTTTCTGTCCCTGTGGACACGTATCACTCTGAAAGTACTGAACCAATTTTGACTAAACTTGACACAGTGATACCTAATATTACAAGGCTACATCTAGGATACTTTTTGTCCCATAAAATGCAGGGAATTCTCCAGGATAACAAAAAACAAAAATTTGTAGTTAATGTAACTAGAATTTTTTGCGACACCTTAGTACAAGAGCCAGCAACGTTGGAAGAACGAGAATTTTAGAAAAACTGGTTCTTTAATATGAAAATATAGTATGCCCTTCCAAACAGGATTCAGGATACCTGATAGCCGGTTAACGTTGTGTTTTTTAATGCGTATCACACCTTTAAAGGTCAAAATTATGAAGGAAGAACATATTTCATTTTATTAACCATCATGATATTGAAATTTCACCGTAACCAATGAAAAATAACGATAAACGTAGACATATAACTTGGGACTGACGCCATCTTGAATACATGCGTCTATAACAGGCGCTTCCACAATTATCGCTGTCTTTATCATACAGTCAGTGTTGCACTAAACTATAGCTATAGCTAAGTTATTCTATACGTATTTTTTTTAATTTACTTTCTTTTATATCTACATAAAATAATATTAAAATTACAGCTTTCTTAACATGGTATGAACATACTTTTTTATTTACAAGAAATAACATCGGCCACATTATTATTAATGACAAAAATGCCTGGCAATAATAATTTCATGTTTTAGTAGCATTTCAAAGTTAGTGAAAAACAAAACATTGTAAATTATATAAAAATCAATATTTTTGCATGTAAAGGTGCGATATGTAACTAATAATACTAATAATATACGCTAATAAACGCAACGTTTACCGGCAGCCAGGTAGCCCACACGCTGTGTGGAAGAACATAAAGATATATAAAAAACTGGCTTACTGGAATTCGCTGTCGAAGCCGTTGCTAGGTCTTAAACAAATAGTTACAGCAAGTGACAGTTGACGCGCCGTGCTCATATCTTTTTAATATTTATATTTTTCTTCAATACAATGGAGTGTGAAAAAGTTTTAATACAAGTTGAAAATAGTTATGATATCATTCAGTGTTTAATTTATCATTATTTATTTTATGAATATATTTTATCGTTTAATTTACAATTTATCTCTGTCAACTTGATATTTTATAATGTACTGCATAGTAAACGTCTACAAAAAAGGGAAAGGAACTTCGTTCCAACTGGGGATCCATAGACCTCTCAAACTTTTTTTACATTACCGCCAATATATGTATATAGGTTAGTTTTTACTTTAATTGAACCCGGTAGATGATGCTACGAACGGGTTGTAAGCTTATTTTAAAAGATTTCTCACATACCATCTGGGTATATGTTTGAGTGAGTCCCTTGATAATTTGGATTTACAATTGGAAACGGTAGGTGTGGCTGCAATCGGGTTTTAGGTTTATTAAAAATTTTCGCATTTAAAAATACAATTGAAACCAGTGATAACCGATTTGATGCAGACGAAGTTGCACGGGTCAGCTAGTTTGTAAATACACTTGTAGTTTGTGGAATTTGTCTCACATAATACTGTTATTATTTTGTATAATACTGTCGTTATTTTATTCATCGTTTTATACCTAGATAGGTACTTGGTATTTATTCTTGGGTTTGTATATCATTTTTCTTTATACAGACAAGTCGTATGTCGAAAAAACTTTTTTCTTTGTTCAGAACAGGATTAATGAGCATGTATTTCTGTCTATTTGTACTTGTTATTGTGGTCATTTGAATTTTGTATGAAACAAAACTTTGACGCTTAGGTTGGTCGTTTTCTGTACCTAGATACATCGTATTTATTCTTTAGTTTGCTTACTGAATTAAGACATTTTGCCTTTCACCCGAACAGAATTTTGTGTAATTATCATGAGTCTCAGATATGTGTCATCTTTATATACATAACTTTATATGCAAAACAATCTATCTATATATATATAAGAGATTCCCACCTATATATTGACTCATCACATCTCTGGAACCATAAGGCGTAGCGACTTGAAATATGGTAGGAATATTCCTTTCGCCGAGTAGAGGTCAGCTAAGAACGGATTTTACAAAATTCCACCCACAAGGGGGGTTGCGGGGGCGTTAACAATAGAGTTTATTTTACTTTTCATAATCAGGGCGGAACAACGTCTGCCGGGCCCGCTAGTACTTATATATGTTGGAACACGATGTAAACAGACGGCTTCGATTCCAACTACAGTCTGTCAAACGTAATTACACAAAACACAAGTGCCGTGAAATCGGACCCATTGGGAACGGAACCCCGTCCCCTTATTTACCAATTATGCGTTTTTTTTTTTGTATTTACGCCGCACTGCACGGTCAGCTTTTAATTCACAACATTTGATTCGGCGAGCTCGTTTTTTATGTATTTATCGAATATTTTCAATACGTATTTTAAACCATACGGATTGAGTGAACAAAATATGAGTTGATAAAATTTTTGTCATTTTTTTTAATAGACGATTACAGTATACAGTTTCGAAGCAGTGATAGTTAAACCTTAATGTGATCGGATACCGCGTCAATATACGTAGATTTGATTTCTTATACTGCGTTTGAGTTTTTGAAGTAGGAAAACCTAACATGGTAGTAGGACTTTTCCAAAAGACCATCTGGTAAGTTACCATCGTTGAGATGAAAATTTGACCAGAATACCTATAAGTATGTGCCAATAGCTGCACATGAGTGAGCCCCCTTTTGGTTTAGCGCACGACTAAGCTATACCAAATCGTCATTTATGACCGACTCTGGTTCAATAAAAACAAATCAGCGGATAATAACTGTACAGTCATATTGTATAGAAACGAAATATTTAGGGTACATTGAGTTGACAACACGCGTTTTTGATAAGTGTATTTTTGAATTTTGAAATTGAACTAACCCTTGTAACTCCGAGATTTCAACCCCCAGCCGTGTAAATAGTTCATTATGAGCCAGTACCCTTGGGTCCACACGCGTCCAATCGCAGCCCTCGATAGAAAACGAGGGTAGTTATTATTTTTAATCCCTTAATGGCGTCCCAGATTTCATTACGGGGTTAACGATTGAACGGGCGGGTTGGACGATGTTTTAAACTTCGGCTTCCTTAATTGACAGACTTCTATGCAATATTTTGTCCTACTTTTTTTATCGTAGCACGAAGAAGTGACTGCACTATGCCTGATTGTAAGAACAGTAGAATTCAAAAACAACGGCGACTACCGAGAGACAAACCATCTATAGTCGCTGACATGCCGGCCTGCGTGAATGTCTCTTCATGTTACGCGGGAAGAATCTTATGTCATTTTTTTTTTATGTCATTGGAGGCAAACGAATAAGCTGGTCATCTGATGTTAAGTGATCACCGCCGTCCATGGACACTTGCAACGTCAGGAGAATCGCAAGTGCGTTACCAGGCTGTGTTTGGAGGGAGGGGGGAGAGGGGACGTGGGGCGAGGGGACGGGGATTGGGGAAAGGAAAGTGGGCCTCCAGTGCTCTCACTGACCGAACGAAACGCAACAACGCCAGCACTGTTACTTCACGTCTGTTTTCTATGAGCAGGTGGTAGTACCCCGGACGAGCCGACCCATTCATGCTGAAACCAGTAATAGTTTCAGCGTAGCTCTACCACCTACATAGGAATAAGGGAATACACTGACCGGAAGATTGCTCCACAGCTTCACGGCACGGCAAAGATATGACGTTGCGAATTTTTTAGTTCGTGCCTAGATATAATTTACCGTAAAACTGTGGCTCCGAAGCCCAGCGCGCGTGTTGCGGTAGAGGATAGGGTAGGAAGGGACTAAATAGCTATTTTAACCGATTTAAAAATTTAAGCTACTAAGAAAAGTGAATGGAATAGAACAACTATAAAGTATAATCATGTATGGTATTTATCGGTAATACTATAGGTACACATTTTGTTATATCTCAAATACTTATTTCAACTAATAATAAAAGACGCGTGAGTAATCTCTGGCACTATTCCGGCATTTATGATTCAATAAATTTTACACAAAATTTATATTATTCTTACGAATGTTACAAATGTGAATATGAGTTTGTTTGGTACGATTTCACGCCTTAATAAGCAACTGGTCATTATGAAATTTGCATTTTTTTTTCTTCCAATAAAAAGTACCGTTACTTTACACTACTTTATATTTACTACTTTACTAGTACCTTAATATAAGTGACGCCGCGAGCATTAGCTAGGTACTATTAAACAATTAACAACTTACGTTAAAATAGTTTTTATTTGCTGTATAAAATATATTGTTTAATTAAATCATTAAGTACATATTCATAATAACGTAATAATATTGAAGTAGGTGGTCTAAACGCCAGTCAATCGAACCGATGTATGAATTTTATACATTTTTATTATGTAATAAACATTAAATGATTTTATCTCTTTCACGTTCACATATTACGGGCCTATTGTTATTTTAAAATCTAGCAGCACTAATCTGTTAAAGGTAAAGGGGTAAACACACGGTGGTGGTCTCACTGGCCAGTGGTGTCTAAACAACATTAGTCACGAAAAAAAATATAAAATACTAAAATGGCGTAAACGCCGACGTATCGCTGGCCACTTACAACGTTCTGAATTCAAACTTACGAAGGTTTTAAAGTAGAGTACACACCACGGCGGTGTTGCAAAGGTCTAGTGTGTGTGGAAATGATTAGTGGTTAGAAGGGACCTCCGCTGCGTGGCGCTATGTCGTACTGCTCACATGGCTTTTACTTTATTTGTGTCTAACTCAAGGAAAAAAAATCTTACTAACATAGATTCAACACAGCAATTATTAACAGAATTTCGGTATACAATTGAAAAACAACGCGGCTTGTGATTAAAACTTTTACAATGAATTGTAATAAGTGCAGAAATTATTTAGAAAAACACATCTTACCTTTTACATATTTCCAGCTAACAAATCCTTCTTACGTCCACTTTAAAAGCTTCAGTCTTCTTTTTTCTGAACAACTGCTTTCCTAACGCAAGCGTTAATATAAGTGTAATATTTGCAAATACGTCGGACACCCATTCCCATCGTCGATGGATTTCTCAAGTCGCTGAGTCCACTTTGTCCAAAACAAACATTGACCGAGCGAACCCCGGTAGCTTTTAAACAGTTTGTTCGTATCCTGCTAATAGATGTCCCGGCAGATACAAGTCGCAAATGTCAACAGTTGCTTTTGAAATTCGAATTTAGTCTAAAAAAACGAAGTTTTTTTTATAATCTTTATGCCGGCGACTGTGTGTAACATTCTTTACTTTATAACTTATATAACTCTATAACCCATAAAAATATAAATCTGACGTGTCTGTACTTTGAAGGTTTGTGTGAAAAAAATTGTTTCAGGAATAAGTATTAAGAGACGTTTCAATCATTTTTAGAGATATTTGTCTGTCTGTCTGTTTGTATGAACACGCATCACTGTTAAAGTACTACGTTCACAATAAAACCTCACCAAGAAAATCATAAAGCATGTCCTTAATTAACATTTAGTCTTAGTTTCATTAAAATCGGTCCACTCTATCAAAAGTTATTGTAATTTTAATGACGACGCGACTTAACTACGAGAGAAAAGTAGATAAGTAAATGGATTTAATACATTCAAATGATTTTATTAGTTACTAATTTTTTACACTACATTCCATGCGAACGCACACGCGGACACAGCTGGTACTATATAAGAAAATTATTAATACCATCCACAAATGATAGCTTCACAGATTGCCCATAGAATTAGAATACCCATATTCAGTAGGTGCAGAACCACCGCACGAAAAAAGACTTAATTCATAGAGGTGTCCTTTTAAAAAGTAAACTAATAATAACAAACAAACAGTACATCTCTAAATCTTAAATAAAGCCCTAAACTACAGTTTTTGTCGTCAAAATATGGTTTGGACACCACAAACAAAAAATCACGGTCATATTGTATTAAAAAAGTACATTCTAATATACCATGTGAGTAGTTTTTGGACAGAACTCAATTTTATGGTAAGCGGTAAAAGAAATCCCAGTGAATCACTTTGACGCATAAAAGTTACGAATTATAAAGGACAACAACAGACAAAGAAGCCATTTTGCATTATGCTGTGACAGTCTTCCTTGTGATGCCGCTTTGAAGATCTCAAAACTGATAGAAATGACGCCTGTTAAAATATATTTAATTTATCATATTATAATAACAATATATAATATATATAATAATAATATTTACTTATAGACTATAATAAAACGCTTAGAGTAACATGGAATTACATATAATTTCAATAAATAAGCGACTTCAATAAAGAAGAAGCTCTCAATTCGGTTGTTTTTTTTTAATGTTTGTTATTTCAGAACTTGGTCAGTTATAAACCGATATGGGAAATTATTATTTTTTTGTTTGATAGGGAGTGTGTATTCTAAGGGGTCTCATTTTAATTTCGATAGCAATTGGACCTTAGATTACGAAGATACAACAGGAAACTCTTCGAAATCGAATCGGATATGTATAGTAATTGAGATGTTGCTTGGTTTATGACAATATAAGTGTAGATAGCTACCTAACTATGGTAAATAATAGTACATTCTTTTGAAGTCGATTATATTTGTCATGTAATAATATTATTCAAAGATTCAAACCGATTCGTCTATGAGAAATGTTTCTAAAACACTGATTTCCATGGAGATTTATCAGTTTTATTTTAGTTACTTTATCGCTATTTATATGTTGATTTTAGAGTAGTTCTTCTTAATTTAATGTAATAAGTGATGATAGGACTGAGATATTCTTAATAAAAGTTCCTAAATAAGATTAATAAGATCAAGAATCAAAAATATATTATATATCTAGTGAGTACAAATTAAACATTTTAATTTGTTTTTGTCTACCTAAGACCTTAACATTATCATAGGTTATCATTATCATAACTTATGGTTTTTTACAGTAAGTCTTTCAGTAGCTAGAGCCCAAAAAGGATTGACCACAAATAAACGACAAATTAACTTTGTAAAGGATGGCTCAACTGTAAACTCTAAAAGCAAGCCTTTCTCAATCCTAGGTACTGCACCTGACTGGACTATTTTAATGGATACGTATGACAAGCACTATAAAATCCCAGAGGATGTTGGTGTTTCGTCATCCAGACCGGACATATTCCTCTTCTCTAGACACATAAAACATATAATACTAGTAGAGCTTACTGTACCGTAGGAAACCAACATTCCTAAAGACCACACAACCAAATTAAATAAATATTACGAACTAACAAATGAACTAAGTAAAAATGGCTATGTGGTTAAGTTATACGCGGTAGAAGTAGGAGCAAGAGGTATACCAGCAAAATCTCTCTACAACCTTCTGAAGGACCTTGGCCTGTCGAGAACTGCAGTAAGTTCTATTTTAGAACGAGTATCAAAGGCTGCACTAACAGGTTCCTACCAAATTTGGCTAGGCAGGGCGGGAAACTCGAGCAGTGAAGGTGAGCGTTGATGCGCATCTCAAAGGGGGCCTCCTTAAACCTACACCTGGGTCGCAAGTCCTGGGAACTGCTCTGAGTTTCTCCCTCTGCCACACGATGGATCCGGCACCCGCACGGTGAATCCATGGAAGGCTAAGAAGTTCGTCTCGTCTATATACCAAAAATATTATGTATGTTAAGTGTAAAAATCATAAAAAAAAACATAATTAAATACAGTCTTCGTCAAACTTTTTGACCGCTCTGGGTAAAGATGCGCAGATCACAGATTTAGGTATATGTACTATATGTATGTATATGTACTATATTGTATGTCTAACATCGAGGCAACCTAAGGATAAATGTATGCCACTTCGACTTCTATAATAATATTTTAACTTTATTTTGTGTTACATTCGATATTATGCCCAAGACAAACTTACGGCTACATTCAGAACTTCCAAAAAGATTGACGAGAACAATAGTTAAGGAATAATTGGATTATTTATGTATCGTCATTTATTGATAAGTACGCCTAAATTTTTATTATTATATTAAAATATTGTCGTATCTAAAACATTCTAAGCACTTCAAAAAGGCATCAATACTTCTTTGTAAATCGGGAGTGTAAATTTGGGCCTTGAGTGTCGCCGCGTTCGTTTTAACACTGCACCGCTAATTGGACACTTAAGGTCCGAGTTAAAGGGCTAAAACAGTTTTTATCCGAGGGCCGGGGAGTCCGGCACGGCGTTGCACTGCGCAGCCTCGGGTTAGCCACTGATCTCGCCGTCATTATTCAAATGGGATTCAGTTGTGTATAACTTACTGTTTAGAGGTTATGGGTTGACTACCACCATCGGTATATTTTTTAATACGAGGTCCCTCAGGGATTTAGTTAGCTTGGCATTTACAGCGTAAAGTGGTTTGGTTACGCATGAGAGAATTTCGATGTACTTCATTCGTTTTGTCACAGATTTTATCAATTTTTACTGTCTCATAGTTATATAGTCAAAAATCAAGAGCACGTTTTCTATTTTGTCTTGGCTTCTCATGGAAGAAGAAGCACAAATGTTAACAACCTGCTAAGCTACAGTAAAAAATAGCATTCTGTATACCTATAAGAAAAAATTAAAATGAAAAAAAATTAAAAACAGGTGATGCATGGCATAAAAACAAGATAAGAAACATTGATATCTAAACCTAAGATCCACACTTAAGGTCTCACAGACGGCACACAAAAATCATAATTTTGGATTATGTACTCATTTCAAATAGTCTCGCGGCGCTTGCGTCCTTATAAAAATAACTTTAAATCATTCACGTAATGTTGAATTTGCAAAATCATAAGTTTATGGCATGACTATAACCACGTATGTATATTGGGAAGTATTTACGGCCGGTTTTGAGCGCTACTTTTATTCGAGACTATGTGTCTTGGATTTTTATATGTCAATGATAAGAAAATAAAAATAACAATGGATTAGCATGTCTTAAGATGTATAGAAGAAATGACACAAAAGTATTATTTTCTCGTTAGAAGTACAAAACAAATAACATAAGATGATAACATAGAGACGACAACAGTAGAGAAAACATGAATAATCAATAAGCCAAAATCAAAAATATTATTCAGTTTAGGCCCTGAGAAATTGCTTATGAACGTCAAATCAAAACTACCACCGGTTTGGAAAACAACCCAGTCTTCGAGATGAAATGGCAAGAAACTTGATCTAATTTATCTTTTCATGATACATATTTTTACAAACATAGATATTCATTTTTAGTGGTTTAAGAGAGGGGCCCGTCATTTCCAGACATCACCATCGTTCATATATTGATCCCACCTATAATAAATAATCTTTGGATATGGAAAGAATGTAATATAGCTCAGTACCAAAAGTGGACAAATAGACCGAGTTATATACCGACCATAGACCGAGTCGATGACGACTTAGTATTGTTAATATGTTTGTTTACTACGCCTGTATAAATAAATGACTATACTAGTATTATTCCTGGACAAATAAAGTAACAAAATAGACCCTTAAATACTCTAGACAATAGGATATATATGATTATCACTACATCACTATCATTACATAGTATAAAACAAAGTCCCCTACCGCGTCTGTCTGTCTGTCTGTTCGCGATAAACTCAAAAACTACTAAACGGATTTTTATGCGGTTTTCACCAGTAAATAAAGTGATTCATGAGGAAAGGTTTGATATATAATTTGTCAAGGATTTTTTTATAATCAGGGCGGGACAACGTCTGCCGGTCCCGCTAGTATGTTATAGACCAAAGTCCCCTGCCACGTCTCTCTGTCTATTTATTCGCGATAAACTCAAAAACTACTGAACGGATCTTTATATATGATTATCACTACATCACTATCACTATATGTTATAAACCAAAGTCCCCCACCGCGTCTGTCTGTTCGCGATAAACTCAAAAACTACTCAACGGATCTTTATGCGGTTTTCACCAGTGGATAAAGTGATTCACGAGGAAAGTTTTGGTATATAATTTGTCCAGGATTTTTTTATAATCAGGGCGGGACAACGTCTGCCGGGCCCGCTAGTATGTTATAAACCAAAGTCCGCTGCCACGTCTCTCTGTCTATTTATTCGCGATAAACTCAAAAACTACTGAACGGATTTTCATGCGGTTTTCACCAGTAGATAAAGCGATTCACGACGAAGAATTAGGTATATAGTTTGTCCAAGTTTTTTTATTATCAGGGCGGCACAACGCCCTCCGGCCCCGCTAGTTATTATTATGGCATGTTACAAATAATTGATAGCTACGTTTCATATGTATTATTTCCATATAGATTATCATACTCTTCGTTTTCCAGTGGTCGAAACTCGACCCTAATCCTTTTTGTTCTTTCGATACCAATGATGTTTTTTCCAAAACATTCTAAATTAGTAGACACAAGAAGCGTAAACTACGGTGAATAGAGATTTATAGATAAAAGTCTCGACGCGTAAAAGGGATTTAAAAAAGACTATTTCTAATTTTTTTTAATGACCTGGTTGGTTCATTTTTTTTTCTACATTTAAAAATCATTAATAGCTACTAAACAAAAAATAAATAAAGAAGCTCGGTTGAGAACGATAGGTGGAAGATATATTTAACTAGCTGTGCCCGCAACTCCGTCCACATGGAAACTAATGTAAAAAATAAACAGTAACTAATAAAATCACCTGAATGTATTAAGTCCATTGACTTATTTACTTTTCTCTGGTACTTAAGTCGCGTCGTCATTAAAATTACAGTAACTTTTGATAGAGTGAATCGATTTTAATGGAACTAGAAGACTAATTGTTACTCGATTTTTTATGATTTTTTTGGTGAGGTTATATCGTGAACACAGTACTGTACCAAACGTGCAAACAAACAGACAGAGAAGACATTTCTAAAAATGATAAAAAAAATTTTTTTATTACTTATTCCACCTGCAACACTTTTTTCTCAAATCCTAAAAAATACAGACACGTTAGATTTACATTCTTATTATATTGATAGATTGCTTTGTTTCTACCTATTTATGTGTATTTTTTTTTATTTTCTTTTATATCATAGGAGGCAAGCGAGGTCAACTGATGTTAAGTGATCACCACCGTCCATAGACACTAGCAATACCAGGGGAGTTGCAAGTGCGTTGCCAGCCTGTGTTTGGGGGGAGGGGGAGGTGAGGTGGGTCTCCAGCGCTCTCACTGACCGAACGAAACGTAACAATGCAAGCACTGTTACTTCACGTCGGTGTTTCTGTGAGAGGGTGGTACTACCCCGGGCGAGCCGACCCACTCATGCTGAAACTAGTGATAGCTTCAGCGTGACTCTACCACCTACAAATGATGAAACACTATGGGAATGAACGCAAGGGCAATTCGAAATATATCTCGCACATGATCGTATCATTAACACGTACAAATCGACAATACGTCAATAGATCTTTGACAGTACCACGAACAATAAATGTATTACATTATAATCCATTGTCGCTGTCGTTTAGAGCTATTTAGCACTTGGCTTTAGAGCGAAACGATAACTAAGACATCACATTCTAGTGACAATACCTCGCGGACAATACTTTGAATTGAACAATGATGACTGTTATCTCACAAGCGATTTTGTACTCAATTCGTGAAAGTATTAGAGTACATTTTTGGATAACTGTATATGATTTTTACGTAACATTGGATGACAGGAAAAATATCGCAATTTTTCGTGTGACGATAATGAGAAAAATAACTGTTAAGTGTTGAATTATTTAACATTGTTATGACAGTGTCGTCTGTCGCCCATTTATAATCGTTTAGAGGTGCTTTGAATGATTGT
Organism: Antheraea yamamai; assembly: GCA_036509395.1. Classification (NCBI taxonomy): domain Eukaryota; kingdom Metazoa; phylum Arthropoda; class Insecta; order Lepidoptera; family Saturniidae; genus Antheraea; species Antheraea yamamai. The sequence continues at coordinate 13,617,479 of AP028444.1, forward strand.
CGAGTCACGATTGTTTTTTTTTGACAATAGCATTATCGTTCTATGAGGTGAGTAAATAGTTCTGTCGTGTGATGTTGATATTCTAAATCTAGTTGATATATTAACTTAACAATATATGTTTTATAATGAGTAAAAAATATAAAAAAACAAAGCAAAAATATACTTAACGAATTTCATCAATTTTTGTAGTCATTATAAAAGTCGTAGCTCCCTAAAACTTTAATAACTCTACATTAAATGAAGATATCTTAATATATTCTTTTCTATATAAAGACTAAATGTCTAAAAATATTAATAAACAATTATCGAAATCTTATTGCCTAGTTTTTATATATATATTAACTATACACCTAAACCTTCCTCATGAATCACTTTATCTACTGGTGAACCGTATGAGAATCCGTTCAGTAGTTTTTGAGTTTATCGCGAACAGACACATAGACAGACGTTGCAGAGAACTTCGTTATATAATGTATAATGATTGTCGTTAATTTTACCGACCCTCCCGATTAATAAGTGGCAGTGAACGATCAGTACCAGCTTGTCTCTCCAAACATGGCGTGCTCACGCCCACGCCTCGCGTAACCACAGAACACACCGCCGTGGTCTGGGGGTAAATTTTGTTCCCGCACACCAGACTAGGCCCCCCACGGCAGCGGCTCAAGCCTAGGTCCGTTCCCTTGGCGTGGAGCCCTTGAGTGCGCTGCTCGCGCGATACAGTGACACAAAATCTACAACACTGCAAAACATTACACATATCACCTCCACACACGTGCTCACATACATACATACACATGAAAGTGGAAGGGTTTTATTTTTTTCCCTTATCAAACTGAAATAGTTTAGAAAAAAAATATCCGACACAAAAACATATAAGAATGTGCTAACGCATGTATGCTTGATACACATATATGTTTCAATATCTCATATAAGTTTGAATATGTAGCTTAGCTAAGGTTAGCTCAGGTGGGTCGCGAATCCTCGAGCGGTCTCTCCAGGTGTCGTTCGGCAATATGCTGAACGCACGCCTGGAGGGCCTGGAGAGCCGCCTCCCTCCGGAGGTGCCAGTCCGCCCTCCCTTGGCGGCCGATAAGAAGAAGGGTGGAGCGGGGGCTCCACCTGCAAGACCGGCGGTCTCCCAGAGGCCGGCACCGGTGCCCCAGTCCCCGATCGCCCCTCTGGGGCTGAATTGGGCCGAGCTACCGGCTCCTGCGGCTGCGGCTCCCGGCTCCAGCTGGGCTGTCGTAGCCCGGAAGAAGAAGGCCGCCAAGGCCCCGGCGGTGCCCAAAGCCCCGACGGCCCCAGTTGCCCCACCTAAACCGGCGGGGCAGAAACTGCCTTCCGTCCCCCAATCGGCTGCGGTGATAGTGACGCTGCAGGATGCCGCAGCCGTCAGGGGGATCGGCTATAGGGAGATCTTGACAAAGGCGCGGGAAGCCGTGGCCCTGCCGGACATGGGCGTCGGGGAGGTCCGGGTCCGGCAGACGGCCACGGGAGCCCGGAAAATTGAGCTCCCGGGGCAGAGCAAAGAGAAGGCCGCCGAACTGGCCCGGGAGTTAAAAGTGGCGCTGGCCGACGTCGCCACCGTCGTCGTGCCGACCAAGAGGGCGGACATCCGAATCGTCGGGCTGGACGATTCGGTGTCCCCCCCTCGAGATTGAGACGGTAGTGGCGGCGAAGGCCGGCTGCAAGGCGGCCGACCTGAAGGTGGGCGAAATAAAGAAAAATTGGGGGGGCCTTGGGGCGGTCCACATTTCGCTCCCCGCGGCGGCGGCCAGGGAGCTTGTCGAGGCCGGCAAGCTCCTGGTCGGATGGAGCGTCGTCCGCGTCCACCTGTTGGATGAGAAGCCCATGCGTTGCTTCAAATGCATGGGCTTGGGGCACACCCGCCCCGTGTGCCCCTCCTCATCCAACAGGGGGGACGGGTGTTACCGTTGCGGCGCGGCGGGCCACAAAACGGCCCAATGCAAGGCAGAGGTGGCCCGCTGCGCCGTATGCGCGGACGCGGGGAGGCCCTCGGGGCATGTGATGGGGAGCCGCACCTGCAGGCCCCCCACCACCAAGGGTAGGGACCTCCCCACAGTGGGAGTAATCCCGAAGGTGGTGACCGCCAGGCGGGAGGAAGTTGATATGGACCAATAATGGATCGGTCCATATACAACTTCCTCCAGGCGAACCTCAACCACTCCGCCGCTGCACAGGACTTACTCGTGCAGTCAGTGGCGGAGTGGGGTATCGGGCTTGCGATCGCCACGGAGCCTTACTTCGTTCCATCCCAGCCGCAGTGGGCTGGGGATCGGAACGGCTCCGTGGCGATCGTGGCGAGACGAGGTTCGTCCCTGGCGGTCAGGGAAAGTGGGGCCGGGTTCGTGACGGCCGTCTGGGGAGAGTACGCCATTGTGGGGGCGTACTTCTCCCCCAACAAGCCCCTGAGGGAGTTCGAGGCGTATCTCGGCTCCCTGCAGGGGGCTGTCAGACGGCTGTCGCCGCTCCCCGTGGTCCTCATGGGGGACTTGAATGCTAAGTCGAGGACCTGGGGAGCGGCGGTCACGGACCTGAGGGGCATGGCCGTTGAGGAGTGGGCAGCTGAGCTGGGGCTGTCCCTCCTCAACCAGGGGAGCGTCCCCACGTGCGTGCGATGGAACGGGACGTCAGTGGTGGACGTCTCGTTCGCCACCCCGTCCGTCGCACGCCGTGTCCGGGGGTGGAGGGTGCTGGAGGAGGTGGAGACCTTATCGGACCACAGATACATCAGGTTCGAGGTCTCCACCTCCCAAGCCGGAAGTGGCACCCGCCCCCGGAGGGGCGCGAAGTTCCCCTGTTGGGCGATGAGCCGCCTCAACCGTGAATTAGCGGAAGAGGCGGCCATCGTCCAGGCCTGGGCCATGCCCCCCCCCACAGGGGCTGATGTCGACGCGTCCGCAGCCCGCCTCCGTGCAGCCCTCACGGAGGTTTGCGACGCGTCGATGCCGCGGAGCGTACACCGCCCAGACAAACGGGCGGTGTACTGGTGGTCGCCGGAGATCGCCGCTCTCCGAGCGGCCTGCTCCGCGGCCCGGCGGCTGTTCGGGCGCAGCCGCCGGCGCCGGCATAGGGACCCGGAGGTGGAGGCCCGGCTGTATGGCAGCTATAGGGAGTGCAGGAAGACCCTGCAGGCTGCCATCAGCCGGGCGAAACAAGCAGCATGGGAGGAGCTGCTCCAGATGCTGGAGGGGGATCCTTGGGGGCGCCCGTATAGGATTGTACGAATGAAGTTACAATCCTGGGCGCCCCCGGCGACGGAGACCCTCCGGCCGGAGGTGGTAGCGAGGGTCGTGGGAGAGCTGTTCCCCGACCCTCCGATGCTACCGGCTCCTCCCATGCCTCCGCCTCGGGAGGCAGTCGAGGAGGTGGTCGACGGTCCTCCCCCTCCGATAACGGAGGAGGAGATGGGGAGGGCAGTCGAGCGCCTCCTCAGCCGGCGTAGAGCGCCCGGCCCTGATGGGGTCCCGGGTCGAGTGCTCGGCCTTGCACTGGGCCAACTAGGGGGGTGGCTTCTGGAGCTGTTCGACCGGTGTCTTGCGGTCGGGCAGTTCCCGAAGCCCTGGAAGCTTGGGCGGCTCTGCCTGATGCAAAAGGCAGGCCGCCCTCCGGACTGCGCGTCCGCGTATCGGCCCCTCGTCCTGCTGGACGACGCCGGGAAGGCGCTGGAGAGAATTATCTCCTCCCGGGTCGTCCAGCACCTAGAGGGTGTGGGGCCGAATCTGGCGGACGCGCAGTATGGCTTCCGGACAGGGCGTTCCACGGTGGACGCCCTGTCCCTCCTTAAGTCGTTGTCTGCGGAGGCGACCTCCCAGGGGGAAAGGGTGTTGGCGGTGTCCCTTGACATCGCCAACGCCTTCAACACCCTGCCGCATGGTGTTATACGGGAGGCGCTCCGATATTTCGGAGTGCCCCCGTACCTGCGGCGGGTGTTGGAGGCTTACCTCGAAGGTAGGGAGGTCGCCTACGTAAACAGCGACGGCCGGATGGTCAGGCGGGCCACACGGCGCGGGGTTCCACAGGGGCGGCCTTGGGGCCGCTCCTGTGGAACATGGGCTACGACTGGGTGCTCCGCGGCGTGCTCCCATACGGGGCCCGCCGCATATGTTACGCGGACGCCACCCGAGTCGTAGCCCGGGGGGGGGGGGAATGGAGGGAGGTTGAGCGCCTGGCCACGATGGCCACAACCCTCGTGGTCAGGCGCATAAGGAGGTTGGGCCTCAGAGTGGCCCTCGAGAAGACCGAGGCCCTACTTTTCCATGGGCCTCGGCGGGGGCCACCACCTGGGGCCCACATTGTGGTGGAGGGCGCCCGGATCAGGGTGGGGACCCAGATGAAGTATCTGGGACTCACCCTGAACGGGCGCTGGCGGTTCGAGCCCCATTTCGCGGGGCTCGGACCGCGAATTGCTGGGGCGGCGGCGGCACTCGGCCGGTTGCTCCCCAATGTAGGGGGGCCGGGTGCCGGGTGCCGCCGACTCTACATGGGAGTCGTGCGGGCAATGGCCGCCTACGGGGCACCGGTGTGGGCCGACGCCCTCGGTGCCGCCAACGTGCGCGCTCTGCGTAATGCGCAGCGCACGGTGGCACTGAGGGCGATCCGGGCGTACCGCACGGTGTCCTCGGCGGCGGCCTTTGTGCTCGCCGGCTCCCTACCCTGGGAGCTGGAGGCAGGAGTTCTCGCCGCCGTGTACCAATTCACGGCGGCGAGGAAACGAAGGGGGGAGCCTCCGGCTCCCAGGGAAATAGAGGCGGAGAGACGGCGTCTCCGAGGAGACGCCGTCGAAAGATGGATGCAGGACCTGGCGGACGAGCGATTCGGGCGGTTCACTGTCGACGCCGTCCGCCCGGTCCTGCGGGCGTGGTTGGACAGGGAGTGGGGCTCCCTGACGTTCCGGCTGGTGCAGGTACTCACCGGACACGGTTGTTTCGGGTGGTACCTGCACCGGATCGCTCGCAGGGAGCCGACCGCCGCCTGTCATGAGTGCGGCGCTGACGAAGATACCGCGCAGCACACTCTGTCTGAGTGTGCTGCGTGGGGGGAGCAGCGCCGCATTCTGGCGGCGGCGGTAGGACCGGATTTATCGCTGCCGAGCGTGGTCTCGGCCATGCTCGGCAGCGAACAGGCGTGGAGAGCGATGTCCTCCTTCTGCGAGGACGTCATCTCGCAGAAGGAGGAGGCGGAGAGGGCCCGCGAGGCAGATCCTCAAAGTGGCCCTCTCCGCCAAAGGAGGACAGGCGGGAGGAGGCGGCGATTCGCCCAACTCCTCCCGCCACCGTAGGCGGACCTGAGGGGGTGGGCCGGGGGGCCCATCTCCTCATTGCACAGGTTCGGCGGACGAGGGGGGACAGCCGGTGTGTACCCGGTCTGTCCCTCTATAGGTAGGAGCCCGGCGGTCACCTTCCGCCGGGCGGACCGTGGGGGCGGCTCTACAAGGTTGATTAGCTGGAACGATCCCTTGCCGCCCCCACACAACGGTCTGTCGGTACACAAAAAAAAAAAAAAAAAAAGGTGGGTCGCGAATTGGGGTGCAATGTCAGGAAGGGGTGCGATGTCAGGAAGGGGTGCGATGTCAGGAACCTCCACGTGGTGCACCCCGGGCAACGTCGGTCCCTCTGTCCGGCGGCTGATACCTGACGCGACTTGGCTTGCTTTCTGGACTCCGATCCCTCCTCGCATGATAACCCTTGCCTTGCTTTATGGACTATGATTTCCGCCTTACTTGTTGACCCTTGCTTGCTTTCTTGACTCCGATTCCCTCCCATAATGACGACCCTGGCTTGCCTACCGGACTCTGATATCTGGATGTGGTATGTGCGCGGCGCATCCAGTACCGGGCTGGGGCGGATGAGGGCTCATTCTGAGCCCCAACGGCCCAGTTCCGGATAGCGGCCGGCGGGGCTGGTGTGTTTCACGCCGGTCTCGGCGGGCGTACCGCAAACTTGACGGAAAGACGCAGCGATGATGGAAGGTATAAATAAAAAGTTATTACCCGAGGAGGGTACCGGCGATGCCGGAGAATCCCTCCCTGGGCCCTCGGGTCCAGGCTGCCCCACGTTTTCTCGGGGGGGCAAATTTATACACGAAATCAAAAACACATTGACGACTTTGGCTAACGAAATGGACTTTGATATTGCATGCGATACGGACGGTGTTGCTTCTGGAATGACGAAAACAGCGTGTCAACGGACGACCGAGGAGGTGTTTGCGAGGAGCAAATCTCTGCCAGTGGTGGTGTCGGAGAGGGCTCAGTCTTTGGACTGCCTCTCAGCATCAAGTGGGCATAGTGTGGCTACGTTGGTGTCGATGGAATCTACTAGCGGTAAGGAGTCCCCCAACATTCCAAGCGACATCGACTGTGCCTCAGTGGACCTGACTGGCACTAATAAGCGCCAGCGTCAAGACGGATCCTCGGATGAGGCCAACGCGGAAGCCACGGTGAGCTCGCCCAGTGCGAGTAGAGGGAGAACGCGCCATTCCAAGCGTTTGGCCACATCCAAGCGTTCGGTGCTTGCAAAGGCCGATGAGTCCTGCGACCGGGCTCTCTCCCGCTGCTCCACCCGGACGGCAACCGAGGAGAGCGCGCAAGAGGAGGAGGAGGAGATCCTAAAACCCTCCAACTCTAAGCCTTCTAACCCTCAACCCTCCGATCCTCAACCCTCCAACCCTCGGCCCTCTAAGAAGCCTGAGCCGATAAACTTGGAGGCTCTTGACGCGGACCGGCTGAAAGAAATGGCCAGCGGTCAGGCGGCCACCATCCTGGAGGTTGCCATAAAGTCGGGACACCTGAAGGGGACTCTTATTAAGGCCCTAAAGGCAGCGGCCCTGACCCTCCAGGAGGTGGTCGAGGTTTTGGCCCTCCGCACAGAGGCTGAGGAAACGAGGCGCCTACAGCGCGAGGCTAGGAACCTCCGGACCCAGGTCGCGCAGCTGAAGGAGGAGAATCTCTCCTGGCGGCGCGAGGCGAATGAGAGGAAGAAAATGCCGCCTCCTCCGCTGCCTTGTCCGGCACCTCTTCCGCCGCCTCCTCCACGGCCTCCTCCGCGGCCACCCACGGCACAGCCACGGGACTGGGAGGATGTGCTGGCGACAACAGTTGGCAGGCTTGAGCACTCCCTAATCAATACGGTAGGGGATATGCTCAATGCCAGACTTGCCGCCCTAGATGACCGCCTTCTACCGCCAAAGGTGACGAGGCCGCCGCTCGCGGCCGATAAGAGGAAAGCCGCTCCCGGCCCGCCAAAGCCAGCTCGGAAGGTCACAGAGCGCCGGTCTGCCGCGGAACGAGTTAGCAGTGACCCCAGGGTGACCACCACCCGAGGGACCTCCAACCCATCGCTGCGGACTGAGCCGCCTCCAGCAGCCTCGGCCCCGCCGGAGTCAGAGGCCTGGACCACTGTAGTCCGCCGCAAGGGGAAGAAGAAGGAGAAAGCGACCCCAGCGGCGGCTGCAGTAACCGCGACTTTGAACCCAACTAGGGCCAGGCGAAAGAGGCGGAAGAGGGCGAAGAACAGACTCGCTCCTCCTCGCACGGCCGCAGTGCTGATTACTCTGCAGCCGGAAGCTGAGGCAAAGGGGGTGTCATACAGCGACGCACTCCTGAAGGCGAGGACGGACGTGTGCCTAGCTGACTATGGCATCCCCATCGTCAAGGTGCGGCCTAGTGTGAGCGGAGCGAGGCTGTTGGCAGTCCCTGGCACCTTGGCCCCCGCGCAGGTCGAAAACTTTGCGGCGGGTGTCAGAACGGCGCTCGCTGGACTGGCTACCGTAGTGCAGCCAGTCAAGAAGACTGATATCCGAGTCGTCGGAATTGACGACTCGGTATCGTGGAACGAAGCAGTGGAGGCGATCTCCCGGGTGGCCGGCTGCTCGATCACCCAGATGAGGGTAGGCGAGCTTCGTCCTCGAGGGGAGGGGAGCAATTCCCTGTTTGTCTCCCTCCCTGTGGATGCAGCTCGGAAGCTGGTGGAGGCAGGTCGTATTCTGATCGGCTGGAGTTCGGCCCGGGTCCAACACTTGGACAGCAGGCCACTCAGATGTTTCAAGTGTATGGGCCTGGGCCACACCCGGCCGAAGTGTCCATCGGACATTGACCGGAAGACGACCTGCTTCCGATGCGGGGAGGGAGGGCACTGCGCGAATGTCTGTGCCGCAAAGCCGCGATGCGCTGTCTGCGCAAGCGCCGGCAAGCCGGCGGACCATATTATGGGGGGGCGTAATGTCGACCCCCCCATGTGAAAGGAAAACTGCCCCTCCTGAAGGGGGCGGAAATGGAGGTAGTTGCTGAGAAATAGTCAATGGATTACATCCACAGTAACTACCTCCAAACCAAAACAAACCACTCCGCTGCTGCCCAGGACCTGCTCCTGCAGGCGGTGGCGGAGTGGGATATAGATGTTGTGGTGGTCGCGGAGCCGTACCGTGTTCCGGACCAGCCTCACTGGGCCGGAGACACGGACGGCTCTGTGGCTGTATTGTCCGGGGGGGGACTGCCCCTCTCCGTCAGGGAGAGAAGCGCCGGGTTTGTGGCGGTCGCCTCGCGGGGTTTCGCGATCCTCGGGGTGTACTTCTCCCCGAACCGGCCCCTCATCGAGTTTGAGTCCTTTTTGGACTCGCTGGGGCCGGTCGTGAGGCGGCTCGAACCGCTCCCCATCGTCGTACTGGGCGACTTTAATGCCAAATCCAGGGCGTGGGGAGCGGGGGCCACGAACCCGCGCGGCGAGGCGCTTGAGGAGTGGGCAGCCCAACATGGGTTGTCCCTCCTCAACCGGGGGAACGCCTACACGTGCGTGCGACAAGACGGGGGATCGATAGTGGACGTATCGTTCGCTTCCCCGTCGGTCGCACGCCGTGTCCGGGGGTGGAGGGTAATAGAGGAGGTGGAGACCCTATCGGACCACCGATATATCAGGTTCGAGGTCTCCACCTCCCAATATGAGCCGACAACCCGCCCCCGGAGCGGTGCGAAGTTACCCCGCTGGACGATGAGCCGTCTCGACCCGGAGCGAGCAAAAGAGGCGGCCATCGTCCAGGCCTGGGTCATGTCCCCCCCGGACGAAGATATCGACGCGTCTGCAGCCCGCCTCCGTGATGCTCTCACGGAGGTTTGCGACGCGTCGATGCCGCGGAGCGTACACCGCCCGAAGAGGAGGGCGGTGTACTGGTGGTCGCACGAAATCGCAGAGCTTCGTGCGGCCTGCTCCGCGGCCCGGCGGCTGTACGGGCGCAGCCGCCGGCGTCGGACCAACAGGGACCCCGAGGAGGAGGCCCGGCTGTATGGCGACTACAGAACCTGCAGGAAGACGCTACAGGTCGCCATCAGTCGGACGAAGGAGCAGGCATGGGAGGAGATGCTCCAGGAGCTGGAGAGGGATCCGTGGGGGCGCCCGTACAAGGTGGCCCGGAAGAAATTCCGGGGCCAGGCGCCCCCGGCAACGGAGACTCTCCAGCCGGAGGTGGTTGAGAGGGTCGTGGGAGCGTTGTTCCTCGACCCTCCGGAGCTCCTCCCTCCTCCCATGCCTCCTCCTCAGGTGGCAGAGGAGACGCCGATCGACCCTCCCCCAGTTACGGAGGCGGAGATGGGGAGGGCGATGGAGCGCCTCCGCACTGCCGGACGTAAGGCACCCGGCCCTGACGGGGTCCCGGGCCGGGTGCTGGCCATTGCATTGGACCATCTTGGGGGGTGGCTTCGGGAGCTGTTTGACCGCTGTCTTGCGGTCGGACAGTTCCCGAAGCCCTGGAAGACGGGGCGGCTTTGCCTAATAGGGAAGCCAGGCCGCCCCCCGGACTGCGCGTCGGGGTACCGGCCCCTGGTGCTGCTGGACGACACCGGGAAGGCGCTCGAGAGGATCGTTGCCTCCCGGGTCGTCCGGCATCTCGAGGAAGTGGGGCCGAACCTGTCGGACGCGCAGTTCGGCTTCCGGTCGGGGCGTTCCACGCTGGACGCCCTGACCCTCCTAAAACAGGTCTCCACGGAGGCGACCTCTCAGGGAGATAGGGTATTGGCGGTGTCCTTAGACATCGCCAACGCCTTCAACAGCCTGCCGCATGCTGTCATACGGGAGGCGCTCCGCTTTTTCGGAGTGCCCCCGTATCTGCGGCGGCTGTTGGAGGCGTACCTCGATGGGAGAGAGGTCGCCTACGTGGACGCTAGAGGACGGATGGTCCAACGCTATACGGCGCGGGGGGTTCCACAGGGGTCGGCCTTGGGCCCGCTCCTGTGGAACATGGGCTACGACTGGGTGCTCCGCGGCGCGCTCCCTTCCGGAGCGCGCCTCATCTGCTACGCGGACGACACCCTAGTCGTAGCCCAGGGGGGGGAATTCAACGAATTGGTGCGCCTGACCACGGAGGCCGTGACTCTCGTGGTCGGGCGCATAAGAAGGCTGGGCCTCGAGGTGGCCCTCAACAAGACCGAGGCCTTAATGTTTCACGGGCCTCGGCGGGGGCCACCTCCGGGGGCCCACATTTGTGTGGAGGGCGTCCGGGTCAGGGTGGGGACCAACATGAAGTATCTGGGCCTCACCCTGGACGGACGCTGGCGGTTCGAGCCCCATTTTAAGGGGCTCGGACCGCGCATAGTCAAGGCGGCAGCGGCGCTCGGACGACTCCTCCCCAACACGGGGGGGCCGGGCGCCACCTGCCGCCGCCTCTATATGGGGGTCATACAGTCCATGGCCACCTACGGGGCACCGTTGTGGGTCGACGCCTTCAGCGCCACAAATATCCGTGCGCTGCGAGCCGCGCAGCGTACTGTGGCGCTGAGGGTGATTCGAGGATACCGTACGGTGTCCTCGGGGGCGGCCATGGTACTGGCTGGCTCCCTTCCCTGGGAGTTAGAGGCGGAGGTGTTGGCCGCCGTATACGAGTATACGGCGGCTAAAAAGCGGATGGGGGAGCCTCTGGCTCCCAGGGAAATAGAGGTTAAAAGAAGAGAAGAGAGGGGGAGAAAGATGGAGAGGTGGAGGCAGGACCTGGTGGACGCGGAGTTCGGTAGATATAGTATCGACGCCGTCCGCCCGGTCCTGCCGGATTGGTGCAACCGACGATGGGGCTCCCTGACGTTCCGTCTGGTGTAGGTGCTGACCGGGCACGGGTGCTTCGGTTGGTACCTGCACCGGATAGCGCGCAGGGAGCCCACCGCCGCATGCCACGAGTGCGGCGCTGCGGTGGACACCGCGCAGCACACCCTATCTGAATGTGCTGCGTGGGACGATCAGCGCCGCGCTCTGGCTGCGGCGGTAGGAGGAGATCTCTCGCTGCCGAGCGTCATCTCAAGTATGCTCGGCAGCGAGGATGCGTGGAAAGCAATGGCCTCCTTCTGCGAGGAAGTCGTCTCGCAGAAGGAGGTGGCGGAGAGGGCCCGCGAGGACGATCCTCTAAGTGGCCGTCTCCGCCAACGGAGGACAGGCAGGAGGAGGCGGCAGTTCGACCGCCTCCTCCCACCGTAGCCGGACCTAGGGAAGGTGGGTCGGGGGACCCATCTTCCCATTGCACAGGTCTGGCAGACGGAGGAGACGGCCGGTGTGTACCCGGCTGTCTCCTAACAGGACGGGGCCTGGCGGCGGCGCTTTCGCTGCTGGGCCAACCGCTGGGGCGGCACGATGAAGTCTATAGAGATCTCGTGCCGCCCCAACCATAGCGGCAGACGTACACCGTGGGGTTTTAGTCCGTGCGAGTCGGACATAACCCACCCTCTCCCCCGAGAGGGTGGCGTATCCATAAGGGATTTCCCCACGTAAAAAAAAAAAAAAAAAAGATGGGTCGCGAATTGCATGTATCAGGCAACAGCCCAAGCCGAGGTGTGCCGTGCACCCATGAGCTAGTTGTCAAATAAAATCGGACGCTCGCCTTAGTAGTCCGGTGAAGCTGTTAAGACATTGCTAGGTCACTAGCGTAGTCAGTTCGAAAAAAAAAAAAAGATTGTCGTTAAGTCGTGGTGGTCTAGTGGTTTTAGCGGTGGAATATCATCCCGGTGTCTGCAGGTTCGAACCTTACTTACATTTATTAAGTTCAATTGGTAACACTATTGGCTAACGGTGAAGAAAACCATCGTGAGGAAACCTGAACCTGAGAAATGTTCTTGTAGTATTACTGTATGTGGGAACATATAGAACTGTGGATTTCTCAGAGTTTGAAATCGCCAATACGTCGTGGGCTGGCGTGGTGATTATGCCCATACCATCCTTCGGGAAAAGGCCTATGGCCCTGCAGTGGGTCTCTTCCAGGCTGATGGTGACGATATAAGGTTGTCTTTAATTATGAATACGACCGCATTCGTGTCAGTTTTTCATAAAATGAATTTCTAACTAGGATTTTTTTTTTTTTTTATATCATAGGAGGCAAATGAACAGGTGGGTCACCTGATGTAAGTGATCACCACCGTCCATAGACACTTGCAACACCAGGGGAGTCGCAAGTGCGTTGCCAGCCTGTGTAGGAAGGGGGGAGGAAGGGAAGGGGAAAGTGGAAGGGGAGGGGAGGTGGGTGTCCGGCGCTCTCACTGACCGAACGAAACGCAACAATGCAAGCACTGTTACTTCACGTCGGTTTTCTGTGAGAGGGTGGTACTACCCCGGGCGAGCCGACCCATTTATACTGAAACCAGTAATAGTTTCAGCGTGGCTCTACCACCTACAAAAATATAGTAACTAACAGCAAAATTTCATATCTACGAGCTCGTAGTCTTACTTATTTTTTAAATAAAATAAAAAATATATATTTAAAGAGTTTTTCCATCTTTAACACCACCTCTTTCAATATGAAATAAAGTAACAATTACTAGGAACTAGCGTTAACGTTAACGTAGATCTGACTTACCCTTCACGAACAATACAGGATCTTTTTAAAAAATCTAAATTATATGATTAGATCTAAGGTAATCGATGTTTTTTTCTATAAACTTGACAAGGTGTGTCAAAATTTTATGATTATCGGCTCAGTATTTAAAGTGTGAAAGTGTAACAAACAGATAAACAAACTCACTGTCATATTTGTACCATAAATTATGATGGAAACTAAATCACGTCAAAACTACTGAACGTTCTCGGTATAGGATTATAATTATTCCATGTGGAATTTTTCGTATTATTTATTATTATTTTTTTATTATTATTTTTTCGTATACTTATTCTTCTGGACTCGATTAACCCTTTGCTATTTTTAATGCCCAACGAATCAAGAGCGAGAATTACGAATCAGCAAGTTTTGTATAGAACGATTAAGCAAACAAATATTTATCACTTAGTTATTATATACCTTTGTGTATTCTTATGTATTTGTATTATTTATTTATCTATAAGCTGAAAATATTTTGCTATCTAACTTGTTGAAAGCTTAATTACAACCCAATTTCTGAAATGAAATACAAAATCGGAATTATCAAAATAAACCTAACATTATCATCACTTGTAACATCCCACTCCATTATTACCTACAAGGTTCTCCCATGACCATTTAATCCAGACCTTTTGCCTCTTCAACTACATTCCTTATTTCTTGGAGTGGGTTTAGACGGTGAAAGGGTGTGTAGGCCTGAATACACCGGCGGCTGAATATCGGCCGTTGACACGCAATACGTAAATTATGGGGGTTTTATGATGTCTCAAAACATTATGTTCTGTAGTCGTTTGTTGAGTGGATTTTCATTATGTGATGTTATTATGAATCTATGCCTCTTTATGTACATGTCGACTATTTAATAATCTATATAACCACTATATGACCCGTGCCCACTTCGTTGGGCGATATAGAAAACTACTTTTTGTGACTTAAATATAAAAATTACACATATGCCGTTGCTTTTTTTTAATCATAGAAGGCAAACGAACTGGTGGGTCACCTGATGTCTTGTTATCACCGCCGTCCATAGACACTAGCAACACCTGCGGAGTGCAAGTGCGTTGCCAATCTGTGTTTGGGGGAAAAGGGAGGGGGAGGGGAAAGGGAGGGGAAGGGGAGGAGAGGTGGGATTTCGGCGCTCTCACTGACCGAACGAAACGCAACAATGTAAGCACTGTTACCTACCGTCGGTGTTTTTGTGGGTCGGGTGGTAGTACACCGAGCGAGCTGACCCATTCATGCTAAAACCAGTAACAGCTTCAGCGTGGTTCTACCACTTACAACGGACTTTTCTATAGTCATTATCAAGTTCTACAACTTTTCTCTAGTACTCAATCATATATCTCTCATCGTTGAGGCAGTGTTTGTAAGAAACGTTTTCGTTCGACCGTTTTTTCTCCGACTTTGCAAATCCAACTACTACAAAAAAGTCTTTTCATTTTTCGGGTTTATATATAACCTACGTCACTCACAAATAACGTGGCTTTCTATTGCTAAAATATTTTTCAAAATCGGCTTAGTAGATCCAGATGTTACCCCTACAATCTCACAAACTCACAATCTTTACCTCTTTATAATATTACTATAGATATAAATAAAAGTCTGCCGTTCTGTGTGCGTCATGCCAAAAACTACTGAATAAATTTAGATCATTTTTTTTTTCGTTTTATTTCTTACAAACTGGTATTTTATCTAAACAAACAAATTATAACTATATCTTCATTTAATATGATGATTTTAAAGTTTTCAAAACAAGGATTTTCATATTAGCCACGCGCACAGCGATGTGTAATTCTTTACCGCAGGTGAAGTCACGGATATCAGCTAGTGCTTATTTACATATAAGCATGCCCCTGTTCTTTGCCCAGAATTTTACGAGAATCTTTTAAAATACTAGTTACATTTAATTACAATTTTATATATGAGCCAAATAATTATGATAGAATTTAATTAAGACTATAATAGATTTATAAACGAATATCTAAACTGAAGTATATCCTTCCATACTAATAGGCATCATTACAATTCATTATTTCATACTAAGCGACTTAGAAGAATAGTGAACACTGACAATCGGTACATACTTATTTCAGTGATGATGTGTGGAGTGGAAAACTCTGAAATAATGTGTAGGAGCTTCAGGCTCACTACTATAGGAGTCTAGACTGACACGTACAGCGTAATAATAATACTCGGTGTGCGTGAAATAGATTATTTATTCAGAACTCCATATATGGTATTTATACACAGTCGCGATCGTTCATTTGTTTGAATGACATCATTACATAGTATAAAACAAAGTCCCCTTTTTTTTTTTTTTTTTTAACGTGGGGAAATCCCTTATGGATACCCACCCTCCCGGGGGAGAAAGTGGGTTATGTCCGAGTCGCACGGACTAAAACCCCACGGTGTACCGACAGACCGTTCTGTGGGGGCGGCAAGGGATCGTTCAAGCTAATCAACCTTGTAGAGCCGCCCCCACGGTCCGCCCGGCGGAAGGTGACCGCCGGGCTCCTACCTATAGAGGGACAGACCGGGTACACGCCGGCTGCCCCCCCTCGTCCGCCGGACCTGTGCAATGAGGAGATGGGCCCCCCGGCCCATCCCCTCGGGTCCGGCTACGGTGGCAGGAGGAGTTGGGCAAAGCGCCGCCTCCTCCTGCCAATCCTCCGTTGGCGGAGACGGCCACTCAGAGGGTCTGCCTCGCGGGCCCTCTCCGCCGCCTCCTTCTGCGAGATGACCTCCTCGCAGAAGGAGGCCATCGCTCGCCAAGCCTGTTCGCTGCCGAGCATGGCCGAAACCACGCTCGGCAGCGATAAGTCCGGTCCTACCGCCGCCGCCAGAATGCGGCGCTGCTCTCCCCACGCAGCACACTCAGACAGAGTGTGCTGCGCGGTATCTTCGTCAGCGCCGCACTCGTGGCAGGCGGCGGTCGGCTCCCTGCGCGCAATCTGGTGCAGGTACCACCCGAAACAACCGTGTCCGGTGAGTACCTGCACCAGTCGGAACGTCAGGGAGCCCCACTCCCTACCAATCCACTCCCGTAGGACCGGGCGGACGGCGTCTACGGTAAACCGCCCGAACCGCTCGTCCGCCAGGTCCTGCTTCCATCTTTCGACGGCGTCTCCCCTGAGGCGCCGTCTCTCCACCTCTACCTCCCTGGGAGCTGGAGGCTCCCCCCTTCGCTTCCTCGCCGCCGTGAATTCGTACACGGCGGCGAGAACTCCTGCCTCCAGCTCCCAGGGTAGGGAGCAAAACAAAGTCCCCTGCCGCGTCTGTCTGTCTGTCTGTTCGTGATAAACTCAAAAACTACTGAACGGATCTTTATGCGGTTTTCACCAGTGGATAAAGTGATTCACGAGGAACGTTTTGGTATATAATTTGTCCAAGATTTTTTTGTAATCAGGGCGGGACAACGTCTGTCGGGCCCGCTAGTATTCTATAATTATATTTACAAATATATTATTTAATTACTTTTTAGAGTTTTTGGCGGGATCTTGGTCTGTCATGTAGTGGATTTAATTTTTTATTCGTAATCTTGTGTTACTTGACTCTATATTGTGTAAAATTGGTGGTGTTTTATGTAATATAGTTTGTTTATTGTGCATAAGTGAAGTGAATGGAAAATAATACCACGGACTATGAATTCTGAGATGCCACAAAAACTCCATGGAAAGTTCTAACAAGATGGTCACCATCTTGTTAGTTCATTGAAATTATATCAAGAAACTTGTAATATCGATACTCACTTGACAATGGCAGTAATAGTCTACTAGAAGACTGGTTGCCAAAGATGGAATGGAAGAAGAACTTGTAATACTATTAACTACTCGACAATGGCAGTAATAATCTAAAAGATTGGTTGCCAAAAATAAAGTTAAACAAAAAAATATTATTGAAACGTTTCAGCTAGTCTGCCAAAGAGGATGACATACTCGGTAGCTACAAACGTATTAACTTAATATTAAATTATAATAAAAGGCAAATTATATATTAATTGTCTACCACATACACGAGATCCACTGCATATTCGAGCATGTAACTATAAAACTAACCAGACTGACTTTAATATATAATTCTCAGAAGTATTTCTCCCTGAAGACAAGGTTAAAGGTCGTGGGGTTAATGAGGTTGTCAAGGTTCTACAACCTGTAACCTTCGTAGAATTTGACAGACATGACGTCTACTGATATAACCTAGGCTCAAACGGTCAAATTACCAAGCACTGAAAAGCAGTCTGACCATGGGAGATATAATATTATATTGCAATAACAAAAGAAATAAGTAAAGAAGCGTAAGGGTTAAAATTACAAAGAACTAGCGATCTATCCCAGCTTCGCATGGAAGCAATGTATTTTTAAATGGGGCATCAAATGTTCAGGCGATTTAAACTGAAACAATTTCACACATTTTTGGATACTTTGACACTATATATTTAATCAAAATCAGAGATATTCTACATTGAAGATAATATAGTTAGGGTAAATAAAGATAGTGAAATGTAATAAATTACCCCAATGGATATAAAATCAATTTTGTAGTCAGAGACAGCTCATAGTAACTCGATATGCGCGCGTAGACAACCCTTCCCCGGTTCACCAACACGACGTCACCCTCAATTTGCAAAACAAATTAGCGCTCCTTGACTACCGACGACTGCTTACCGTCTTGTACATCAAAATTAATATACACTAATTTTTGCCCGTGATTTCGTCTGCATAAAAGCAAAAAAAAATCATTCAGTGTGAGTGAGTGTAAGTGAGTGCGTGAGGCGTTTGGTACAGAACACTGCTTCTTTAGTTTATTATATTAGCGAGAAAACCTATTTTTTTTTATAAAAGTGGCCTATGTTACTCCTTATTATATTACGTATCTGTCGATGAAATTCCTGTCAAAATCGGTCGAATCGTTTCGAAGGTTAGCCACAAAAAACAGACAAAAATTTTTAATAATTGTTTTTTTAATAGAAGTAGAGCGTATAGTTTTATCTCAATGAAATAAAAAAGCTGTTATTTCAACATTAGAACCAGAAACTTCGATTTTATTTATTTATGCTATAGACATAGGCACTGTTCACAATGCTATATTATAAAATCGGCCTATACTTAATCGCATTCTTTTCATTTGAAGATGGTTTTACTCAGAGTGATAACTTGATTTAAATTATGAAGCAGATCGTTCTAAGTTTGGTATACAAAGTTAGGTTCAGTTTTATTACGGAAAATTAACAAACAACTACCGAAACATAGCTTAGATAAGGCGGGAAGAGTGATAATTCTAAGCGCTCGTGGGAACCCTCACGTGCCGGTTCTGATAACGAAGCCTTTAGCAATGTGCCCAATATTCGCTGATCCCTAACTACACTAATATAATACATGCGATGGTTTAAGTAAAATTTGTTACTGTTTTTTTTAATTACACCAAAAATACTTATTAGTTCTTTTTTTTAAATTATATTAATCCTTTTTTTTGTATTTACTTTTTCATATATGTGTACAATTTTAAAATTACGTTTAAAATATGATTAATCGCAATATAGTGAAATCTTGCTAATTATTATAGTAATAATTGAACCCTCATAATAAAAACCTCGACAAGGAACTCATCAGTGGCTCGATTAATACTAAATATAACTTTCTTATGTAATTATAAAATAATAGATCCATATAGTCACCGTTGTTTTTGGATTTTCTTCAAATTTGGTTTCACTCAAGTACAGTTTATTTCGATGAAATTAAAGGTTCAACAAGAGTTTCACCATACATATTTCTTAGTTTAAAAAAATAGTAGCCTCGAAATGGATGAAACCGCGATTAATACTTAGTATGTATAGTAATAAACACAATTTTTATCTTTTATATAAATATAATGATACAGAATTACCTGCAGACACAAAAATTACAGGATAAATTTCAATCACATTTTTTTAAATTTTACTTCTTATAAGTTTGATCCTTGTAAAAAAAAGAATTATCACGATAGCTTCATTTAAGATAAACTTTTAATTTTTTTTAAGAAACTATAATTTTTATAAGTACTAAACGCTCAGCGATGTGTTTTCTCTTGCCGTGGATAAGTGGGGCAAGCGGTATGTTATGTGTTTTGCTCTTTACATAAAATATTTATTATGAAGTAATAATCGAAAATTAAATTAAGTGTGAGTTAACACGCGGTAAATGTGAAATTTAGGATACTGATTAAATTTTCTCTCTCTCTCTCCCTCTCTGTGTATTTTTCTAGTACATAAGTATATAGTATTCAGAATGGAGTATAAACTCCATGGTATGCAGAGTCCGTTTATGGGCACTTATACGATGGTACAAGAGTGGGAATGCAAACCGCTATAAACCATCGCAAAAAGAGGAGATAACAGATAGCGAAACTATATATATGGTCACGCATTCTATCTGATTTTCTCACAGCCCAAAATCTATATAGACATTTATAACTATCTCTTTTTCGTTACATATTTTCATAGAATCCAATCTATAGAATAGAATCCAATTCACACCGTAACAAAAGTAGTTTATCTTCAATGTATTAAAGGAACAGGATAATAAACAATTCAGAGGAATTCGCAAGTATTCCCTAGTTCTGGAATATCAATAGAAAATAAATAAATAGGAAGTTTGATGCACATTAAAGTATTGTATTTCCTACATCAGGATAAATTAAGTAAAAGCGCGATTAAAACATAGTATGCATATAGTAATAAGTAAGCTCGAAATGAATATTATCGTCGTACAGCGACCTCAACCCCGTTCATCCCTAACTAATAAATGGCGGACGCATCTCAGCATAATTTCGGATGACTAAATATGAATCGTTGCTCAAATAATAAGGGTTGGGGGACGCGACCCCCGAGATTCTATGCAAACATCTCAATTACCTCTGTTATTAATTCTTGGGGTCTGATTATTAATCAAGCCATTTTGTTTAGGCAAACATGATGCGATGCGGAAATTTCATATTTCGAACTGAATCTTGGTACGTTGTCTGTGGTAAAATTTTATAGTACAAAATGTTGCCTGTATTTTTATAGAGTATGTTTTCTTTGTATTTCTTCTATTCGCTAAGCCTTTTAACTGTTATTCATTTTAACAAAAGCTCAGACATTACAAACGATTCCATAAAAACTTGTTATTCTAGTAGTTATGTACATTATTTTCGCTTCTTAGAAATATTTGCTGATAACAGCGATTTATCCCTAAATTTGGAGGATATTAAAAGGAATGAGGACTTGATATTAGGGTGGAGTGAAAAAAACAATTTTTTTTTTTTCTTAGCCTGGGGGTCAAATTTGTAGCTTATAAAAAACAAAAATTTTTGAAAAAAAAAAAAAAAAATTTTACTCAACATCTTGAGCCAGCCCACTCATTTTTAAAACTAATTACGAGTAAAAATATTTGGTTGCAAAAAAAAATTTTTTTTTGTCTTTGAATCTCTTAAAACATCTAAGAACTAACAATTATGATCATTTCCAACTCAAATTTTATTCTAGTGCCCTAAAGAGGAATAGTACTTTTTGGGATTTTTTTTTTAAATTAAAACAATAGTCACAAAAATTTTTTTTTAACTTGTGATTTTTAATTGGCATAAAAGAGGATACTCTGAAGTTCCTAGAACGCCTTTAAAAATTTTTTTTTTGAAACCAAATATTTTTACTCGTAATTAATTTTAAAAATGAGTGGGCTGGCTCAAGATGTTGAGTAAAATTTTTTTTTTTTTTTCAAAAATTTTTGTTTTTTATAAGCTATAAATTTGATCCCCAGGCTAAGAAAAAAAAAAAATTTGTTTTTTTCACTCCACCCTACTTGATATACATAAGGGTTTTTGTGGTGAAAAAATGAGACAAGGGGATTCAGAATATTTTCGTGTATAGGTATTTGTACTTGATTTAAAGATTTGTTTTATTTATTTATTTTTTATTTATTTATTACAACAGAATTTTTATATATTTTACAATTATATCCAATAACAACTATATTATATAAAAACTAACATATTACAGTCCCCATCAATCACCTTGATCGCTCTGCATACAGCCGCAAGTTCGGGGTAACGCATAAAATATTCAGCAGTTTAATATTAAGCAAAGTTTAAATATTCTTATAGGAATCTAATATTGGCAATTAATTATACTTAAGTGGCCTCGATTTATACATACATAGATGTATCCATAGATGCAGGGCGGTCAAAATTCTTGGCGCAAACTGTACATTATGTCTTAATAATAAGTATCAAAATAATTGTTACAAAACAGAGAAAAGAAACCTTTTCCAAAAATTCAATATTTCATATATATTAATGAACGAGTTGTAGAGTTGAATTTGTATTTTTTTTTCTCCTTGTTTATTATTAATATTTGTTTTGTAGTACCTGTACTAGGCCTAGCCTGTGTCACAGGTATTACCATTTTCTATTTTCGTATAGTAATTATAGTACTGTACTGTAAAGATATAAGTTATATGAAAAGCACCTACCAATTAAAAAAGGTAGACGTATTCGTCTCATGTATATTTTACTTTCTTTGTACGATTTTATTAAAAAATTAATCAGTTCATTGTAAAAGAAAACAACCTTCTGGCAACACTGTATTCTAAATACAGTTATAATCGATATCAGCAGTAAAATTGTAGACAAATCTCTAACGTACGTGTACGAAATATCTAATACAGTTTAAATTGGTTTATGTGCTTTCCACACGACAGTAGATCAGTTATAAATATGCTATTGAGAATGTTAATTTTATTCATAATATCTCAACACAATTGCACCTTCTAATCCTACTTAGTCCTATTGAAAGATAGTGATGACAAATAATATTGCATAGTCACCTTGGAAAGAAGCTTTCCTAAGTGTTAAGATTAGGTATACTTATTGCATCAGTCAAATTGCAGTGACGTTTAAATATTGCTGCCCGGAACTGACAAAGTGGAGTTATTTAATCACTGTAAATAATAATTTCAATTATATACTGTCAGTAGTTTCTAAGATGCTTCTCTGAGAAGTAACGTCTGCAAAAATATTAAATGTATTTCAAAATTTGTTATATCATTGTTTCAGTGATTCTGTGGATAGTCGTTTCGGCCCACGGTCTCATGGCTAAGAGTTTCGACCAATATCTAAAGAAACTCTAGTGGGCTCACTGGATCATGCGTCAGATGCACTTGCACTTGACGCATCCTAAGAAAATTCCGCTAAACGTCGCCATGATCACGAACAACCTGGTCCTTGTTCCCGTCGACACTTGTCCATCGTCTATTGTTATATGTATATATTTTTAAGAGTGTACATAATTATGATTTTGTAAATTAAGTATGCAAAACAATAAAAACAGAAATAAAGCATGTGAGAAATAGATAAAAGACTGATTAATTTTTTTTTACATGAAAATATATTTACGTAACAAAATAAATAGCCAATAAAAGAGTGCATCGTATTTTATATTAAATAATGCAACATGGATTTTAGTGTTTTATTTTTGATTACCTAAAAGATCTATGTATACCTACATCTATACTTTTAAAGTTTTTTTTCTGCAGACTCTTGGATCAAACCTCTTTTCTGCTTTCATTTATTTTATTACTTATTTCAAAAATGTATATTATTTTACTTAACTATTTTTTACTGAGATTATTGCCTTTATGGCGGCTTCATTTTTAATCATTAACAACCGTTTTTAAATTACAATCCAATAATACTTTTAAAGTTTTTAGGATGAAGTATGCGATGTATAAAATATACTTTATAAAAATTATGTTCATTGTTTTGCCTTCGATACATAGTAAATAGTAAGTCGTGTACACACGCGCTGCAACTCTCGTTCATGATTTTGCGTGCTCGAGTTAGAAGCAACTGCCGCCGTGCCGCCATTCTGTGCCGCGCAGCTTCGTGCTGTCATTATGTATTGTGTACTTTTGTGTACTAATAGCAGAGATTGTGTATTAAAACATACTCACGTATAAGATACTGTTTATACGAATAAATGTAAACATCATAATGGAATATTGCTTTTCTAATATATTTAGTGAAATATTAGGTATATAAAATAAAACGATAAAGGTTTCTTGTAGTATCCGCATTACGCCTCAACTACGGGATAGATTTCAAGCGATTTTTGTTTAGCTTTACTTCTTAGACACTTGGTCCTTGTCTAAAAAGAAAGATATAAAGATATGTTTAACAAAGTTATTAAAGCTTTGAGACTATGCTGATGAGATAATGATTTTTAAAAGCATTAAGCGTTCCACGATGTGAATTTTAGTAGAAAAGTTAGTTACTAATGTAGTACTCATGTGTAGAAAAAGGCAGACGAAGTTGCGGGTATCAGCTAGTTATAAAATAAATTACTTGTAGTACCCGTAAAGTTAGGGGTCATTCTTATACTACATTAAATAGTACCATGATCCATATTGATTGCATGCATTGATTGCATTCATATTGAATGATATTGGAGAACAAAAGCAGGACATGGATTCTGTTTATCAGCAGTTAATACTATGTATAAGCCTAGTAAGTATAGTAATAAATAACTACCTGGTAATAAAGTCTATAACATATAAATAAAATTGAAATTTGTATTGTTTGTTCGCGATAATTTCGAAAACGGCTTAACGAATTTTGACCAAACTTTTACTAAAAGATAGAGGGTTTCCTGATTTTTATTTAGACTACATATGATAGCGCTTTTCCATAGACGCTAAGCAGGAATAATAAATTGTAACTCAGTTATCTTAAAAACGGTAACAGGCTTGTAACAGTTAAGTAATAATGACAAAATTATAATAAAACAATTCGAGCACCCACGACATTAAATATAAGAAATCGTTTACAGGAGTCGCGATCACAAACCAGTAATAAATAAAATACAACTGCAAAGCCAAATTACCACTCCAACCTTTTTCTACCGTAGGACACTCGATGTCGAGTTAAAAGATCCTCAAATGCCTGTCATTTCACTATGAACTACGTTATTAAACTCTCACGACCCTCCCCGTTTCACTATTTCGAAGTTGTAAAAAAAAAACCACCCGCCCACTTTTAATTCAGTCCCCACGAGTGACAGTTGACACAATAGTACGGGTATTAAAGGGTTAACAAAGGGCTGTGAACGGGTCCTTTCGAGGGTTAATTGCTATGGGTGCATTGACGTACTTTGACGACAATGAGTTTTTTATTCGCGTATCCAACATGGCGTTGTCGACGGTCATGTGTTATTGGTTAGCATGAATGTTCTATATTTAAATAATGTTAGGGTTCGTTCCTACTGTTATTTTTTGTGAACATTTTTTTTGCTTCTTTTAGATCTGAATTAAAGTTTATATTTCGCTTCATATAAAACCTATTTTAACTATAGATTTAAGTAAGAAATTTTGTTTATTATAGATTCAACATAATTACTATACTCCTAGTACCTTATTTTCTTCTTTACACTACAGAACTACACGTGTTCACAGATTCACAGTAACAACCATACCGGCAAGAATGAAAGAGTTCGAAAATTCTTATACCATAATGTGTTGTCGTAAGATGAAGATATGGAATCGCCTCCTGAACATTGTGTTCCATTCTTCTTCGAAATCGGGTCCTAGAAACGAGGCGTGAAGAGGCACTTTTGCAGGTTGGCATGAGGACGACGACTGCCGTTATTTTTTGGAGAGTACCGTACTTTCCATCAGATATTGTGCAATCATTTTGCCGAAAGTGTATCATTGTAGATTGTAAAACCTTTCTCTATCTGTTTGTCGGCTATTATGTTTACAACTCGAAACCCACTGAACTAATTTAAATAATTATTAATTTAAATCATAAATGGATTTCCTAGTCAGGTTTTAATATGTAATGTAACGAAAAATTACCACCGGTACATTCCATTGTTATATTTTAGCGAAACTAATGTTTACAATAGGAATATAAAATAGAATTAAACCGACAGAATCACAAATATGACTTTTATACTGAAATCACAGTGGTTACAAAAGGTGACAAAGCAAACTAAAAATAATAAACGCGACATGTCAAACGATAATTCTTTTTAAATTAAACGATTTCATCATTACAATTACTATATTAATCCTTTACGACATCCAATTACGACGTCCTATTGTAATAAATGTTAGATATGTACAAAAACCCCTGGCACTAAATATTTAAGTAGATATAAAATAAATTATATTTTTAGTAATTAAAAAAAACTGTAATAAACATACTAGTCACTATATAAATTATAAGTAAAAAATGCAAACTTATGTATAATAGTCTTCAGGAACTTTCTGCCGATCAATGTAGGTATGTGGTAGACGGTTAGGTTATATTAATTTGTATGAGGAGATTGCATATCGTTACAGTATATTCTCATAGTTTTACAGTATCAAATGTAGTGAAGAAACCGTTGGGTTGTAGTTCATCAGAGTCAGAAAAAACTATTTGCTATTTTAAAGTGAAACTTTTATTATATCGTCTCAAACTTTTTCGTCTGTGTGTTGTATGTCGCGTGATGGTCGCCCGCGGAGTAGGGATAAATAGTCCATTGAAAAGTTACATTTGGGGTTGCGTTTTTTAGAGGACGCAATTTTATTTTTTTGATGTGTAGGGGGGGTCAGTGTAAAGCTAAAACCAAGTTTGTGGAGTCGCCACCCTTGTCCCACGGCCGCCATCTTGAAAATAGGGGTTGAAATGGTATTTACGATATATCTCTTAAACTATTTATTTTATAAAAAAAATTTGTTAACATTTTTGTTGCAAATTAAATTCTCTACAACTTTGCTCCAGTATCTTTTTGTCGTAGAACTATAAATAAAAAAGTTATAAGCGAAAATCTTCAGAAATTTGAGAAAAAAATTTATATTTTTCGATGTAACTTTTTTTTTTATCATTTTACGAAAAAATGATATCTGACCATTTTTGTACATCGTTTTTTGAGGAACAACTTTTATTCGCATCATTTTTTCATTAAGTCAATAGCTAAGGATTTACAGCGCTCCGAAGCGAGTACTATTTTTCAGCACTCTTAACTATACCTATATTATACGTGTGTACCTATAATATGTCATCAGTTATTGTTTGTTTTTTTTTTCTTTGTTTTTACTTTATTATTATAACTTTTTTAATTACAAATTTTGCAATATTATTAATAATTAATTATTCACTCTTTTAAATAATAATAAATAATGTTATAATAATTAATAATGTTATAATAATAAAGTAAAAACAAAGAAAAAAAAAACAAACAATAACTGATGACATATTATAGGTACACACGTATAATATATGTATAGTTAAGAGTGCTGAAAAATAGTACTCGCTTCGGAGCGCTGTAAATCCTTAGCTATTGACTTAATGAAAAAATGATGCGAATAAAAGTTGTTCCTCAAAAAACGATGTACAAAAATGGTCAGATATCATTTTTTCGTAAAATGATAAAAAAAAAAGTTACATCGAAAAATATAAATTTTTTTCTCAAATTTCTGAAGATTTTCGCTTATAACTTTTTTATTTATAGTTCTACGACAAAAAGATACTGGAGCAAAGTTGTAGAGAATTTAATTTGCAACAAAAAATGTTAACAAATTTTTTTTATAAAATAAATAGTTTAAGAGATATATCGTAAATACCATTTCAACCCCTATTTTCAAGATGGCGGCCGTGGGACAAGGGTGGCGACCCCACAAACTTGGTTTTAGCTTTACACTGACCCCCCCTACACATCAAAAGAATAAAATTGCGTCCTCTAAAAAACGCAAGGTAAGGCCTAAAAAATGTAACATTTCAATGGACTAAAAGTGAAAGCCGCTCGTCAGAGCAGCCAGGGCCAATATGGCGGCGCCTATAGTTCGCAGCAGCTGACCGTGTAGTCTATAGACTATATTAGTTAAATGTCTATAATGTGAATAAAAGTTTCACTTTTACCGTGGTTTCATAAAACCACACAATCCTTTTTTTGTTTCTTTTTTTCGAACTGGCTAACATCATTGACTTGATGGGCCTTCACAGCTTCGCCGGACTAAGTCTCCTGTTGTCTACTTGCGCGACTCTGAAGAAATTTTGCGATAGACAAAAGGCTTCATATAAATTTAATTAGGGGGAATGTGAGCCCAATGATAGGAAATTCCGACACCGCGTCGATAGACATAACTTCGAAACCTATAACAACCCTGAACGTAAAAGAAAATTTTCTAATCCCTACCTTGTTATTTACCACTTTTCGGTTAAATTTCAGCTGTCACTATATTAGAGGTTTGTTCTGATAGTTGCAATTGAGAATGTTTCCCTGGAAGCTTAGCGTGTTACGTTCTTAGACTACATTGTTCCTTATATCAATGAAATTTGAGACAAAGTAAAAAAAAAGTGTTCACGCGGTAGATGTCAAACTTAGCATTCTGATTAATTTTTAAGAGAATGACTAGAATACACTATGGTTGTGGTAAACATTAGTCTTCGGCCTTAGATTATAATTTTTTTGAAGTGAAACTTCTTTATCGGCGTTGGAAAAAATTTACCGTCACATTTTTCCGTTACGCGCCATCTTTTTTGTATTCATGTCTATGATAATAAAATCCTTTTGTTTAAACTTTATCTAATTTAACTTTATTTTTTAATATATTAATGAAATTGTTTGCCATAAAGAAAGAAAGGGTTTTTTTTTTTTTTTTTTTTTTTAAGTTGCATATAGATAATTTTGCGAAAAATAAGGCCTTAAACAAGTTTCACTTCTTACGTGTGTACACTAGTACACGCACACATTTTTTTTAATATATGTATATCAGCAATGGTAATAATACACAACACAGAATATTTTGGAAGTAAAAGTTCTTTAAGCGCGATTAGGAGGTAACTAGACAACAATGTAACGGAAGTCCGTTAGGGCAATATGGCGTCACGTTTCTGTACCATTCGGTTAGATGATAATTAAACATAACCATTACTTCTATTAAATCGTAATTAATTTAATTCATTACTTATCATAGTAATATGTTCATACTTTTCTATATCTATTTACTTTATAACAAGGAGTAGCTAATTTTATTTCCGGTGTTATTTAAGTTACGAATTAGCTGATAGATGGCACTACAGATAATGAAGCTTTGATTTAATTTGTTACTTACTTACATTGAAACCAGATGGCAGCACGGTCTGGCGCCCATATTTACATAATTAATTGTATTGTATGATTTTTATTATTATTCAATATAATAGTTTTTAATATTTTCTTTTTCAAAATTTTTTTATTGATTTGTCTATAAACTATTTATTAACAAAATCAAAAATATTTAAAAAGTTTATTTCAATCGCGTGGGACGGTTACACGAATCATCTTTTAAAAAGTGCGCGATTGTCACTACGATCCAACAGAAAATAATGTGCTGCTTTGATGCAACAAGATGCAGATACTTATTCTCTCACAGCCTAAAACCCATATATATATAGCTATATCTAATTCATTACATATTTTAGTTACATGAAATCCAATCCACACAGTCCCAAAAGAATACAGTAAAATAAAAACTACATAACCATCGGGATCTCAATATAAAAAGACAAAGCTAGAAACCTAAGCAAATATTTATATAAATAACATAAATAATTTAATACTATTTATGAATAATTGCATGTCATTAATTCATATTTACCGACATCGATATAAATTATCCTTTGTAATTCACGATAACTATCGAAAAATTGAATGAATAATGCACAATGCGGTTAGCGAGTTACAATTAGTGGTCGATATACGGTTAAATTTTGCACGGTCGTGTCGCCGTCATTTGGCTGTTATTGTGAACTGCGGTTTATTCGACAAATGGCGACATACGACAAATTGTGAGAAGCGCGTGCGACGAAAGTTCGTTCATTGTTGTTCTATAATCGACTTAAAATAACTGTTTCTTGCAACTGTGCAATGTAGAACTTTGGTTAATATTTTAGCATTAAAATACTTCTTTATGAAAATAAAAAAAACTTTATAATTATGAGTTATTAACGAGTGCTCGCTATTCCATACATGTTACTTAAATTTAGCTTTATACTTTTTAGGCTATAACTAACGACCTGAATACAACTTTCTATTACTGGAAAATAATCTTTAGAACTGAATTACTAACTCAAGAGATTAACTTTACCTTTTTATGGTGATTTTAGTAATCTGTTTAAATAATATTTCTTTATATATATTGCTCAAACCACTTCATTAAAACAGGTATTTACTATTACATCGAATACATATAAAATGCCTATTCTAATAACAATTTAATAAAGTATCCAGATATGAAATAAAGAATTTAAATTCAAACTAAGTATGAAAAAGTCAATTTTTATTTTTAAAATTTAAATTATTAAACAAAATAAAACACAAAATTGGAAAACGAATAAAGTTGAACTAAAAATGTATGATTATTAAAAAAAACACACTAATTATAATTGCTGAAATATAAACTGCCGAGCTATTATGCCGCGGTCACACTAAAATGATGGTTGTAACGAGAAAATTATCGTGGATGCGTTGCGTCGTGTCACACAGTGCGTTCAGTGTTGCCGATATATTAAAAAACAAAATTCGAAAAAATCGATTTATAAAATAAACCATAGATAACAAAAAACGATATTACGGATTTCTAATTTCTTTCCAGTTCCAGAAATATCCTGATTTTCCATGGCAACTTCATACAAATTTTTCGTAAATAAGACATCACTTGTCAGTTTTTAAGTGAAATTAACTCAAATAAATATGTGACTATAATAATAGTACACAGAAGATATTCTAAGTAAAAAAATGAACCTAAAAATAAAACTCCCTAAGTCAATGAAAGCCGATTGCCAGATCTGACCCGTCGCTATAGATGTTTCACAACAAAAAGTTCTAATAATTTATCATATAAAATGTTGTGTAATTGTCATCATCTAAATAAGTTTATGTTGTAATGATAAAGGCTCAGTGGTAACGCAATTAAAAGCAAAAAGAGAGCGCATCGATCGGCATGTGCACCATTTCTGCAATGAGTCTTACCTCTCAAGCGATAGAAAACTTAGGCAGTAAGGCACAGGTACTCTAATAATCGTCTTACTGGCTATAATCCTCAAATTTGTAAACACTTACGCTCTTATCAGAAAATTCCTTTGCGTAAATTAAACTACAAAATAACAAACAAGACTTTATAATGACAATAAAATTAATTAATCGATTCAAATACATATATAATACAAGCAACATATTAAATTATCAACATGATAACTAGAAAATTAAAAGAGTGATTACCTACATATTTTGTTTTCTTACCATCTCTACGGATGTAGACATCAGTATTATTATAAAAGTTTAAGTACCTTATTTGAGTATACTAGGTACGATTAGTGTATTAATGAAAATACAGTAGTATTTTATTTATCCAAATGCATGTGATTTCTTGAAAATTTGACAACAAACTTAATGATCTAAACTAAACAATCGATGATAAGAGCTGCATTAATTTATTTTCAAACTTATAAATAATGCGTATTTATGAGCCTGAAATCTTTACTATAGTTATTGGGAAATTATTTACTAAATATAATAAATATGCTAGAATTCTTCCACCTGGCAGCACTCAGTATGCCCGTGGTCGAACAACGCGACGAGCGTAAATTTCCAGTTTTTGCATAATTGTGGCGGCAACACGCGACAGCCGCGGGCGAGAACGGGTGACAATTACCGGCGCCTGCGCTGTTTACACATTCAATTAACTGTGCGATTAATCAGTATTACTTGTAAAACGTTGTCATAATGACTCCAGTGAAAAATTCACATATATTTTCTTGATGTTTTAAAATGTTAAGCCGTTTTTAAGTTCTTACTATTTATTAACAAGTTTTTAAGTGGACAATTCGCATTTATCTATACATATAATAATAATGTAAATGTAACGTGGCTATACTTTTTAGTTTTTGTGAAAAAAAATTTTGCAGGTGTCTTGGGATAAGTAATAAAATACATTTCAATCATTTTTAGAAATGTCTGTCTGTTTGTTTGAACACGCATCACTGCTAAAGTACTGCGTTCACGATAAACTCTCGATCATAAAGCATCCTCGAGTAATATTTAGTCTAAGTTTTATTAAAATTGGTTTACTTAAGTTATTGTAATTTTAAAGACGACGCGACTTATGTATGAGAGAAAAGTAAATGGACTTAATACATTAAGATTATTTTATTAATCACTGTTTTCGTACATTAAGTTTCATACGGACGGAGACGTGGGCACAGCTAGTATTTTAAATATTATTATGTACTATATGAGCATTAAGTACTTATAAGAATAAATTCAGAGTAATTTGTTTTTTTTTTATGTCATAGGAGGCAAACGGACAGGTGGGTCACTTGATGATAAGTGATCACCGCCGTCTATAGACACTTGCAACACCAGGGGAGTCGAAAGTGCGTTGCCAATCTGTCTTGGGAGAGAGGCGAAGTAAGGGAAGTGGGAAAGGGAGAGGAGGTGATCCTCCGGCGCTCTCACTGACCGAACGAAACGCAACAATGCAAGCACACTGTTACTTCACGTCGGTTTTCTGTGAGAGAGTGGTTTGTTTGTTCTTTTTTAGACCTTATTTCAATACGTACAATGTAGCAAAGGTTTTACTTAGAATGTCATATCTCTCAATATGCTAACTACACTTTAACACTGCCTAGCCTAGGATTTAAAATAAATTTTCAGTGAATGAATACACAGTAAATTAAACATAATAAGATATGGTTACTTATCGCCTTTAATTGTTGATGTGTAGCTAATCTCATAAATGTGTATCGCATCCCACTTATAGACTTCAATTAATTATTTCCTTAGATATTTATACCAGTTAAACGCAAAATTGTTACGCTATAAAACCGTACCTAACATATTAAGCGTTTACTCTTTATTCAAAATACCATATATTTAGTACACATACCTACGTACCAATTAATTGAATGTGAAGCCGCCTTTAACTAGTCACCCCTTAGTATGGACAATCAATGGCAATTATACTAAACGTTCACATTTCGAAAAGAAAAATATTCATATTGATTAGTTCTCCAATATATTAAATGGAAATTATTGTAAACGACTAATGCCCGGTTTCTGAGATACTCGGTTAAACTACCAATAGTTATTGACTCAACAAAGTTATCCATAAAATAAACTGTCAATTGGCCCGTTGCGTTTTTTTTTTAACTTTATTTTTGGCAACCAATCTTTTAGATTATTACTGCCATTGTCGAGTAGTTAATAGTATTACAAGTTCTTTTTCTATTCCATTTTCGGCAACCAGTCTTCTAGTAGACTATTGCTGCATTGTCAAGTGAGTATCGATATTACAAGTTTCTTGATATAATTTCAATGAATGCCATGGTCGAGTAGTTAATAGTATTTCAAGTTCTTCTTCCATTCCATTTTGGCAACCAGTCTTCTAGTAGACCATCACTGCCATTGTCAAGTGAGTATCGCTATTACAAGTTTCTTGATATAATTTCAATGAACTAACAAGATGGTGGCCTTCTTGTTAGAACTTTCCATGGAATTTTTGTGGCATCTCAGAATTCATGGTCCGTGGTATTATTTTCCATTCACTTCACTTATGCACAATAAACAAACTATAATACATAAAACACCACCAATTTTACACAATATAGAGTCAAGTAACACAAGATTATGAATAAAAAATAAAATCCACTACATGACAGACCAAGATCCCGCCAAAAACTCGCCCGTTGCGTTATACTGACATTTATCGTATGATTGTGCGTTCAGAAACGCAATTTGACAAGTTATCGAACGATATCGCTATTGAACAGATAAACTACAATTAAAGTACCCCAGAAACCGGGCATAAATAATTTATTTAGACAAACTTTATATAATCTATACCCATATTGTTATTGTATTCTTTCATATATAAGAAAATGGATAAACGTAAAGAATGGATTTATGAAAATTCATGTCTTAACGGGGCCAACTACGGAATAATGACAAGACCGTTCTTAAGAAATCGACGATAGGAAATCTCATTTAGCTGCTAGACTGTAAAACGTTTTTTTTATAAGAGAGGTTTTTTTTTTCGAACTGACTACGCTAGCAAGGCGTTAACAGCTTCACCGGACTACTAAGGCGAGCGCTTAAGATACTCAGCCGATTTTATTTTGACAACTAGCTCAAGGGTGCACGGCACACCTCGGCTTGGGCTGTTGCCTAGTTCATGCAATTCCCGACCTAACTGAGCTAACCTAAGCTACATATTCATACGTATATAAGTTAGTGAGATATATATGTGTACCAAGCATAAGTACCTTAATAACTCTTATATGTATTTCCTTTAATGTATTATAGGGGGTAAAGGAACAGACGGGTCACCTGTTGGTTAGTGATCACCGCCGTCCATATACACTAGTACCAGGGGAGTCGGAAGTGCGTTGCTGGCCTGTGTTTTGGGGAGTGGGGGAGGGGAGAGTGGACGGGGAGGTGGGTATCCGGCACTGGCTGAACGAAACGCAACAGTGCAAGCACTGTTACTTCACGTCGATTTTCTGTAAAAGGGTGGTATTACTCGAGCGACCCGAACCATTCATGCTGAAACCAAAGTTAGGTTCTGCGTGGTTCTACCACCTACAAGATTAATAATATTTCGCGTCGGATATATCTTTTTCTGAACTAATTCAGTTTGATAAGGGAAAAATAGAACCCTTTCACTTCCATGTGTAAACATGTGTGCGTACACGTGTGTGGAGGTGATATGTGTAATGCTATTGCAGTGATGAAAGATTTTGTGTCACTGTTTGTGTTGCTTCACGCCGAGGGCACGGACCTAGGCTTAAGCTGCTGCCGAGGGAGGCCTAGTCTGGTGTGCGGGAGCGAAATTTACCCCCAGACACGGCGACGTGATCTTTGGTTACGCGGACGTGGGTGCTAACACGCTCTGTTTGAAGAGACAGGCTGGTACTGATCGTTCGCTGCCGTTATATCATCTGGATGTATGAAAGGTATAAAATCTATATCTATACTATACTAATATTATAAAGTTCAAGAGTGTGTTTGCTTGAACGAGCTAATCTCAGGAACTACTGGTCCGATTTGAAAAAATAATTCAAAGTTAGATAGCTCATTTACCGAGGAAGCCTATAGGCTATATATCATCACGCTAAGACTAATAGGAGCGGAGCACCAATGAAGAATGTTTCAAATTCTGGCTTAACGTAGCATAACATATTATTTAAAAAAAATGTGTGCGTGTACTAGTGTACACACGTAAGAAGTGAAACTTGTTTAAGGCCTTATTTTTCGCAAAATGATCTATATGCAACTTAAAAAAAAAAAAAAAAAAAACCCTTTCTTTCTTTATGGCAAACAATTTCATTAATATATTAAAAAATAAAGTTAAATTAGATAAAGTTTAAACAAAAGGATTTTATTATCATAGACATGAATACAAAAAAGATGGCGCGTAACGGAAAAATGTGACGGTAAATTTTTTTCCAACGCCGATAAAGAAGTTTCACTTCAAAAATATTTTCATCTTCTACGTAAACAAAGTCACGAGTTAAAGTTAGTGTTAGCCCAAAGTAACTATTCCACGCGGACGAATCGCGAGCAAAAGCTAGTACCTACAATATATTTTCAAAGCGACATAAGGTCTGGTTCACACGAGCAGGCGCGGGCGGCGACATCGCGACAAAACGGCCGACTACAATTAATCAGTGTCCCACGTCGCGTCAGGATCGTGTGTCATGCGCAAATTGCTCCATTGTCACACTAATTATTGCCCGGTAATTTTCCGATATTTTCCGGTACGTTACTCCTTTATGAAAGTTATTGAATTATTGTCTGCTGTCGTATAACTTTTTTATAAATATTTATTGTCAGTTGAGTAGTTGACGCTGGCAAATTCGTGAATCAAACCTTAACATAATCAGTGGAAAAAATAGTACGTATAATAAAAATAGTCATGTTTTTTAAATTCATTTATTGAGGATGCTGATTATAAAGTTTTAAATTCTGATTTTATACTATCTTTCTGGAAGGTTATTATGAACCTCAAGACTCATGTTTCCATGATTATTTTTTAATTTTAACGTCATATTCTGTGAATACTGAAAATTCTGAAATGAAATCTAGTAATACGAAATCTATTATTATATCCACAGATATATACAGATATGTCTAAAAAAATCGTTATATTGCCTTAAAATAAAGTGCCGTAAAACTGAGTTTCGATTGTACCAAATGCCGTAAAGAAATTGGGCAACAAAAGATATAATATTTTAAAAATCACTAGTTCTACAAAAAATAACTTCGTGACAAAGGTAATAAGCTCATAACTACATAATCAGAAGTCAATTTTTGAAATTAGTGACGTTTGTTCAATCGAATTTGAATTTAGAACTCTACAGTTTTATTTTTATACAAACCAAAGAGGTTTAGTAATGCTTACAAGAAAATTACCATTTCGATTTACTCCGCGTAGAATTAAGAATTAACAAAGATTGAAAGATGGTATTAACTATCAGTGAAGACATAAATTAAAAAGATATTGAATTCAATTATTAAATTACGATATCTGATTGTGTAACTTTGGAAACAGTTTGGACGTGCGGACACGAAGGTTTAATAAAAAGTTTAACCGCTTTTTAAGCGAGGTTGAATGGCGTTAAACTGTTGCCTTTCCTTCATGTCATTCCATCTACACTAAGAAGTTACTAGTTTTTATGGTGTATCGCCCTCGGCCCCCGGTACGCAGTACTACAACACACGGCCAACCCGCACTATTATTTTGTTTTCCCTTAGCATACTTTCGAACCTATAATTTTATCGTAATTGCTCCGCTCTTAAATATCGTAACATGATGCTGGACAAGTCTATGACTTTTCTAAATGTGCCTACTACAAAACGTAAAATTAAACCTGAATTAGAATTCCAGAGATAAACAGGTTAAAAAAACAAAAAGCAAACAATCTTTTGAGATTTCAATTAGTTGATAATTTTAGTAATAAAGTAAATTTTCAAAAAAAAGTATTAACCGACTTCAATATCAATCAAAAACCCATTAAGGCACTAAAAAGCGGAAAATAAATAGTTTATCACATTAACCAAATTAAATAAAACATATGAATATGTGTGCTACCTAGAGATGTATTGGAAGTCGGTGCCAACCGAAATTTCAAATTTGTTCCAGGTAGAAATGTATTACAGAGACGCGAGAGTGGACTTAAACTTTGTACCTATGTAGATGATATGATTTTCGGTTCGCACCGACTTCCAATACATCTCTAGGTAGCACACATATTCATATGTTTTATTTAATTTGGTTAATGTGATAAACTATTTATTTTCCGCTTTTTAGTGCCTTATGGGTTTTTGATTGATATTGAAGTCGGTTAATACTTTTTTTTGAAAATTTACTTTATTTTTCTATTTTTAGTGTACATAAATATATTTTACTAGCAGTGCCCGCGAACTCCGTTCCGCCTTAAGTATATTAAAATATGCGCATTTTTGCGGTATGGTATCTATCGGTATGGTATGCGATATGGTTTCAATTGGTTGTACAATAAGTAACGTTTGGTACGAACGCAACCTTATCAATAATCCGCGATAGTTTCTACCACCAACTCGGCTACCATCGCTTCACACATAATACACCTTAAGTAATGTAATTACAATGCTTGCGTCATGTTGCAACACAGCAACGAACATAAGCACAATAGGCTCCTAAGAATTGAAGAGTTTTTTTTATAATATTGGTGGCAATCGAACATACGGGTCACCTGATGGTAAGTGATCACGGCCGCCCATGGACACCTGCGACACGAGAGGAAACACAGATGCGTTGCCGGCCCTTAAGAAAGGAGTAGGCTCGTTTCTTGAAAGTTTTCTTACTTTGTCACGGATCCCATGATCAGAACCTAACCAAATTCTCATCAAACTATCATTGAAGTACATCCTTTCCAATAAAAAATGAATCATCGAAATCAGTTAGCGTGATATTGAGTTATTCGTCTATTTGTCGTTTACATAATTAATGCAAATTTAAAACTTATACGGTTTTGCACTGGACGCCGTTGTCGGAACTGGACCAAATTGAAATGGGACCACATGGGAAGTACCAGCTTTGAAATAAAAAAAGAATAATCAAAATCGGTTCACCCAGTCCAAAGTTATGAGGTAACACACATAAAAAAAAAAAAATACAGTCGAATTGATAACCTCCTCCTTTTTTTGAAGTCGGTTAAAAAGGAAAATCTTGGCAACCGCACTACCGTAGTAACTGACACCAAATTTTGCCTTTACAATACGACTATATACTGAAATAAAGTGCCAACTGAACATTTGTACTTCAATCTGTCTAATTCACTTGTTTATGTGAATATTTTTAATCTAAATGTTTCACTTTTTTATTATGACTTCTTCAAACATTTTGAATGTAAAACTTCTTTAATTGCGTCAAGCGACTAACAAAAAAAAAGGTGGTGGAAAAACTTAACGCCTCGCGTCAACGATGGCCTCGACATGTCTGTGACAGTTTTTTTTTAATGTCATTTGAGGCACCCGAACGCGTGGATTACCTGATGTTAAGTGATAACCACCGTCCATAGACACTAACAAGGGAGGGAGGAGAGAGAAGAGGAGAGGAGAGGGAGAGGAGAGGGAGAGGAGAGGGAGAGGGAGAGGAGAGGAGAGGGAGAGGAGAGGGAGAGGAGAGGGAGAGGAGAGGGAGAGGAGAGGGAGAGGAGAGGGAGAGGAGAGGGAGAGGGGGGAGAGGGAGAGGAGAGGGGAGAGGAGAGGGAGAGAAGAGGGAGAGGAGAGGGAGAGGAGAGGGAGAGGAGAGGGAGAGGAGAGGGAGAGGTAGAGGAGAGGGAGATGAGAGGGAGAGGAGAGGGAGAGGAGAGGGAGAGGAGAGGGAGAGGAGAGGGAGAGGGACAGGAGAGGGAGAGGATAGGGAGAGGAGAGGGAGAGGAGAGGGAGAGGGAGAGGAGAGGGAGAGGAGAGGGAGAGGAGAGGGAGAGGAGAGGGAGAGGAGAGGGAGAGGAGAGGGAGAGGAGAGGGAGAGGAGAGGGAGAGGAGAGGGAGAGGAGAGGGAGAGGAGAGGGAGAGGAGAGGGAGAGGAGAGGGAGAGGAGAGGGAGAGGAGAGGGAGAGGAGAGGGAGAGGAGAGGGAGAGGAGAGGGAGAGGAGAGGGAGAGGAGAGGGAGAGGAGAGGGAGAGGAGAGGGGAGATAGACCTCCAGCGCTCTCACTGACCGAACCAAACGCAACAATGCAAGCACTGTTACTTCACGTTGGTTTTCCATGAGAGGGTGGTAGTACCTCGGGCGAGCCGACCTATTCATGCTGAAACTAGTAATAGCTTCAGCGTGGCTCTACCACCTATAAATGGACATACCTATTATAGGCTTGCGACAAATGAACGACGCGTAGTATAGTGGCCTGTGAACGTGTACCGTTGATATTTTGTATTGGGCTTGCGCAGTCCATCATATGTTTGATCAGTTAATAAAATGTATATAATTCTACTACTTTTTTCGTATATAATAATAGTTTATATTTACAAATAATGAAATTCTAATAATGTATTCTATAATTGTTTTCAAAATTTTAAAAAAGTACACAGATGTTCCATTGTTTTAATTTTCATTTCTGTCGGCAGTACTTATACTCATACACACCTAGTACTCATATACTAGTATCATATACTCATACATACAAACCTAGTCCTAACAATTATACGTATAACAAAAAAGGATTTTCCTTTTTTTTTTTTATTTTATTGTAGCTCGGCAAAGTGACTGTACTGTGCCTGAAGGTAAGCACAGTACAATCCAAAAACAATGGCGACCCCCGAAAGACATACTATCTATCGCCGGTCGCCGCTGTCATGCCGGCCTGAAAGCGACCCAGTCAGGGACAGCCCCCCCCCCCGGTTGCTGGATATACACCGGCTGATCCCGGAACGCGACACGCCCAAACGTGTCACTATGGCGGGTGTTCCACCTGGTGTACGGTGGTCGCGATCCAGTCGGGTACAGACACCCTACCACCCCGCGAACCGTGCTGAAGTAATATAATATATCGGAATTAATTTATACTCCAGTTTGATAATAATACGTACGTGCTTGTTCGGCGAGATGCGATCGGAGAGATCGCGCGATAAACGTTTAATTCCGCGAATTGGTCGCGATCGCCTTGTATTACGGTTATCGATCGAACCCATGATCCGTTGACAATTGCATGAAGCGAATGAACGTGATCGAGGAACCCTTCGTAGTAATAATATGACTTCATCAAAGTAATTGGATTGGATGTTTGATTTTAAAGTAGCGCAAAACTATAGCGAATTAAATATTTTAAGAAGGTTTTGAAGTGAAATCCTCTTTAGGGGCGTTGAGCGGTATTTTCGGCAGGAGATAAATTTATAATTTCGCGTCATGACAGGCTACGTAAGCCGCACACTTGTGTTAAACTAGCGACGTGTAGTATAAGGGCCTGTGTACATGTAATATTGATATTTTGCAGTACATCATACGTTTGATTTATTAATAGACTTTATAAAATGTATATAATTATTGCTCCGAGTGACAATATATATGAAAACCACACTAATGTTAATAATTTCAATAAACAAATTCTGAAATTTAAATACTGTCATTCACAATATAATTAGTATCAAAAGACAAAAGAGAACACATTGATTAAATGATACAGGTTCGCCGTTGTGTACGAACTACTACAAGAATATTTCTCAGGTTCAAGTTTCCTCAGGATGTTTTCCTTAACCAGGAAGCGATTGTATTCCCAATTTGAAATTGGAAAATCATGCGAATTACGGAAAATTCGTTGGTACATGCCGGGGTTCAAACCTATGGACATCGCATTAATATTCAACCGGTCAAACCACTCGACTACCATGACATAAATATCGTGTCGTGCTTAATGCCTAATATTAAAGAATTAATAAAATATATTTGAGGAAGGAAGCTCGGATGAGCGCGATATAGCGACGATTTCTTATTTTGTATAAGGTAGAGTATTGCTTCTTTTTTAATACTATGTAGGATTTAATCTCTTGTAATCTTAAATTACAGGTGAGAAGCCTAGCTCTCAAGTGTAGCTACCCGAAAACGTCTATAAGTATGTGTTTAGTAACGGATTTAAGCCTTAGATTGGTGGCTATATTCCCTACCACCGTATAAAATGTGTGTGTTCAAAACCTTTTAAATAGATAATCTAAGAATATTTATTAAATATATTTATCGAAACATTACTACAATTTAACTTATCTTCAATAAAAAAAAAACTAAATAATAACTAAAAGTTTAAAGAAAACACTAACATTACCAGAGGCACTTCCCGCTTTGTGAATAATAACGTACAAAATGTTTAAACATATTTCATTAATCTGTTAACAATAATCCCACATGTACAAACCCCTAGTAGATACACTCTCCCTATAACAATCCCTAGCACTGCATACATGGCAACACTATATGCATCTGTCAGACGCGCCCGCCGCGATTTAAAAAACGAACGCACCGCTTACAATGCTTTCCGTTGATACACATTTTGTAACAGATCCAATTTTAATAGACCTCTCATGTAAACGACATTTCGTATAAAGGACGGTTGCGTTATGTCGGGCGGTTGCTGGGCGCGTCGGCAGCGCCGCGGGCGGCAGATGACCGCAACATGATTTATGATGGGGCACATTCGAGCGCATTTACATTCGTAAATGTGATCTCTGTAATTATGCGTCTTGTTTCGGCCACGGGCGGTTTTGGTTCCATAGCCGTTTGGAATTTCTGAGTCAACGTAAAGACTTCTGTTTTACGGATTACCTTATTCTAATATAATAATGGGATTCCATTATTTTTTAAAGCAGCTCATATAGGTATGTATGCAGTAGAATGATACAAAAAAAAAATTATCTCTATTTCTTTATTAAATCAGTTTATTATATACTAGCTGATACTCGCGACTTCGTTTATAAACTTAACAATACATTTCATGTATAGAGGAATGAAACATAAGCAAAACAC
This sequence comes from Antheraea yamamai, assembly GCA_036509395.1. NCBI lineage: Eukaryota > Metazoa > Arthropoda > Insecta > Lepidoptera > Saturniidae > Antheraea > Antheraea yamamai. The sequence continues at coordinate 13,658,370 of AP028444.1, forward strand.
CGTTTACCCCACTTCTCTGCAGCGAGAAAACATACAGTTAAAATCGTAGTGCTTATAAAAATAATAACTTCTTAAAACTGTAAAACAAAACTAGCGTTATTTTTTAATAAGGGACAAATGTCTAAGAAGTAATACAAAAAAAAATTGGAATCTATTCGGTACTTTTTGAGTGATTAACGTACAATAGCAAACCGTACACATTTTATATATGTATATAGATAGATTAATTACATTTATAACTATTTATTATATTTACAAGTACCTAATGGTGGTGCAAAATAATAAAGTGACGAGGCCTTTATATTTAAAAATTAGGACAGTTTCTATTTTCTATTGCTCATCTGGTTACCTCCCTCAGGTTCAAAATCTGTCGCCAGCATCTATTTATATAGTTAGAGAGTAGTTTCCCTCGAGGTTTCGCAAATCACGCGGTAGAAGTGAAACTTAGTATTCTGATTAGTTTCTAAGAGAATGAGAGGAATACACTATGGATGTGGTAAACATTAGTTTTCGGCATTATTTTGTAATAATGTAATTATATATTACCAATGTTAATAATACACACTATATGTTAATTTTTAAAAGTGCACGATAGTCACAACGATCCAAAAGAAAATAATGTCCTATAGATTTCAACGTTTCCTCCCTCCGTTTCCTATATACACATTTATAGTTATCTCTATTTCGTCACAAATTTTCATAACCTAAAATCCAATTCCCACCGACCCAAAAGAAATATCAGTTTTCAGAAACCAAAGAGGTTTTTATTATCTATACATATAATAAGAATGTAAATCTAAAGAGTATGTACTTTTTCGACTTTCGTGAAAAAAATTGTTGCAGGTGTCTAGGAACAAGTAATAAAATACATTTCAATCATTTTTAGAAATGCCTGTCTATCTATTTGTATGGACACGCATCACTGCTAAAGTACTGAGTCCACAATAAAACCACACTAATATAAATAATATAAATAATAATATAAAAGAAAATAATAAAGCATATCTTGGAAAATAATTTAGTCTTTGTTTCATTAAAATCGGTCCACACTATCAAAAGTTATTGTAGTTTTATGATGCCGCGGCGTAACTACGATAGGAAAGTAGATAAGTAAATGGACTTAATACATTCAGATGACTTTATTAATCGCTGATTTTACATAAAGTTCCGTATAGACGAAGTCGCGGGCACAGCTAGTTATAAATAACAGTATATATTATTGTGAAGAAGTATATATACCTAATTATAAAATTCATGGTTTTTCCAAACGGTTAAAAATTATTTTTGATGGATAATAATCGGAAATCCGACACACTGAAGCATCAAAAACAAGATACAAACATTAATTTACCCGAAAGCTATAAAAGGTATACGAATAAAGGAACCAATTTCATCCTATATTGTTTGTCAAAAATTCGATTATGTCCGGTGCGTCGATGACAAAACGAAGTGAAAAAGTTGTAAACACAGCGTGAGTGTTGTTGTTCATTGAAGGGTTCTGTAGTTTGAGAATTTATGTATATTAATGCTCACATATATTTTTTATGACACAAAATCGGCTGAGTGCCTTAAGCGCTCGCCTTAGTAGTCCGGTGAAGCTGTAGAGGCCTCCAAAAAGGCCAATAGCGTAGTCAGTTCAAGAAAAAAAAATGTATGACATAACCTGCCCTATAATTAAGGGTGACTAAAAATATTATTAGATGCACTCTTTTGGATTTCATGTAAAGCTCAATATTGAAAAGACAAACGAGTTTATATTTCTATGGACGGCAGTAGATATATGTATATAACTATATTAACGAACCTATAAGTATTATAGTGGACGTCATTCTGCACTACCGCCTGGAATTGATTGGCCGCTACTACATCTCACTGTAACAGAAATATGTTGGGTTTTATTTGCACGAAGTGAACCTGAAAAAATTAAATCTAAAACTTGTAATAGGAAGAGCGAAATATTAGTAACTAAACAACAAAAAGAATTAAAAAACGCGTCCTTGGTTGACGTCAGGTTCAAATGGATTCAAAAGTACCTAAAGAGTTCAAATAGATGAGCTATTAGTTAAATCAGCTTCGCAAATGATCCATTATTATCGGATGTTATAGAAAAGATAAATTGGCTAACTATTTTGGGTTTTCTAAGAACATTTTTAAGATAAACAATTCCGTATCTGTATGTATGTGTATGTATGTATGTAACATTAACGTCCATTTATCATCATATATAGGCTCCCAATGAAAATCAGCGCTGCAGTACTACTTACAGTATTGCAGATTTTTGCTGAATGGGTTCGCCAATTGTTGGACATTTATTTTTCATTTTTAAAATGTATTTTTTTTCTGTCTAATCAGTTTGTGTAATTTAATTTAATTGTATGGTTCTTTCAACAATAAAGTATTTCTTTCTTTCTTTCTATTCCGTTGTGTATATATTTTTTACGATTTCATTAAAATACAACGTTTCACTGCTTTATTTATATATATATATACATATAAGTATAATAAGCACGTATTATATGTATAAACAACACACAGAGAGGAGATAACAGTTAAAGACTGTCTAGAGTAAATCTCATCCGAGAAAATTATTAACTACTAGCCTCTGCCCGCGACTTCGTTCGCGTGGAATAATTACTTTGGGCTAACTCTAACACGCAGCGGAAGCGCTCAAAAAGAAAAAAACATCACCATTTTGAAACATTTTTCATCTATGCTCCGCTCCTATTGGCCTTAGCGTGATGATATATAGCCTATAACCATTATCGATGAATGAGCTATATAACACTGAAAGAATTATTCAAATCGGACCAGTAGTTCCTGAGATTACCCCATACAACGCCACAACGTCACAAACTCACAAACTTTACCTCTTTATAATATTAGTATAGATATTGGTCACACCAGACGGCATTCTGTATTCTAGAAGTGTTGATCATAAAAGTATGTTATTTTTTATTTGAAAACAGATTTTACAACATTTATAGAGAGACGATCAATACCGTAACATTAAATCGATATATATTAATTTGTGAATTCGTTAATAATCGATATTTATCGAACTCTAAAAGAGACAAAAAAAGCAATACGCTCGCATCCTTCAATAAATGAGGATATAACGGAATGTTTTCAAACATGTTCCCCAAACTTAAATAAACTTTTTCTGGCGCTCCAGTTTGAAAAAAAAGAACACAAGTTCGTTTATTTTCCCGCGCTGCCGCGATGAACGAGGCGTGACATTTGAAATTTTCGGTGTTGTCAGCGTTGGAAAAAAATAAAGGGAACTTCGTTGTTGGTGTAAAATTAATGCGTCTAACGGTCCCTATTGTGCCATAAAAGGATGTATCATTCAATTCGTCATCAGTCTGTTATCGATATGAATAGGTTAATTATATAAAAGAAATGAAAGGATTATTAATTTCAATACACTTCTTAAATACTTTATTACCTTTTATACTCATTATAGCGTATTTATAACAATGAATACCCGAATAATAGATTGAAACTAATTTTCCCAAAGTTTTTGAAGTTAAACTTCTAATGCGACTTCCAACAAGGTTGCGTTAAACGTTTAACGCTACAATGGAGGGGGTATGAAAGCACTGTTGCGTTAAACGTTCGACGCTCCTGGGGAGGGGGAATAGAAAGAGACAGAGCGAGAAAAATAATCAAACATTTCGTATCTTACTTTAGTTATCATAATGCTATTGTAAATGTTATAGATTTGGATATTTCTCCACTCGAAAATGATAATTAAAAATGCGATCAATTGTGAATTGTAAGCATTGTTAATAAAGTTTGTCTTAAAGAAAGAATATGATTTCACTAAAAATCAATTTCTAACCCTTCCTATTTTCATTTCCACATTACGAAGTTACACTTCTTCCGCGCGGAGGGACTCCACGCGCTATTTTTTCCATACCATCATCTAGACCTGATATCCTACTAAGTAGTTCTTGGTACGTATAATCAAATTTTATATAACCGAGGCAAGATAATATAAATTTAATGAATAACATTATTGTCTAGAGATATATAACCACATGTTATAGAAAAGTTCTGCTATTTCTGTTATCTAGTTACAAATATAACTTTATACATAGACTATTCGATTCAGCAAATAGTTAGTCGTAGAGTAACAAAGCTGTGAACAGTCTGTAACTGTAAGTTATTTCATAATTTTATTTAGTAAGTTGACGATCATAGTCCAGACAAGTTTTTTTTAAATAATTGAAAGCTTAAGTATTATAGCTTAGTAAAGTGAAACTTTTATTACATCGTCTCAAACTTTTTCGTCTGTGTGTTGCATGTCGCGTGATGGTCGGCCGCGGAGTAGGGATAAAGTTAAAGGCGCTCGTCAGAGCAGCCAGGGCCAATATGGCGGCGCCTATAGTTCGCAGCAGCTGACCGTGTAGTGTATAGACTATTATTAGTTAAATGTCTATAGTGTGAAAAAAAGTTTCACTTTTACCGTGGTTATCATAAAACCACACAATCCTTTTTTTGTAAGAAGGAGATAAGACTTCTTAAATACCCGCCAGCTTAGCTACCACTCTTAAAGTGTAAAAGCTGTTGCGAAGTATCTGTAGATCTGTAGAAGCTTCCGGTCAGCTGCAATTCAAAGCTAATAATCTCCAGGTTTAGCGTAAGTTCATTGTAGATGACACCGTCATTTACCACCACATGAGATTTAGGACGAACGATAAACCTTATAAATTAAAAAAATTATTAAAATCGTATTTTACAACGTGACCTCTTTATTTATTAATAAAAAAAATATTTTACTATTTTTTTTAATCTGGTAATAATTGATTATATTCTCGTTTTCGACCAATAGGTACCAACGTGTCTCCCGGCGCGGCGGGGAGTTTTATCGCGTCATTACAGTTAAATATTATGATTTAGTGCGATCCCAGTGCGAGTGTTCCGCTCAGGTGGCTCCGCATCTGCTGATCTTGTTAATAGCCCATTGTTGCCGCTGTCGTTAACGTGTATTTATTCACATATGTTGATATAATACATACAATATGAACAGAAATGTATGTTATTTAAAACATAAAAGATTTTTAATATTGATATGGTCACTATAAGATGTTGTTGGGTTAGCTAACTACGTAATAACTTAAAACAGAAGGTCCCTTAAGTAGGGACTTAATAAAGTAACCGACTTGGCATTACATGGATCTCACAACTTTTTACGGTAGTAGAATTGAGTTGCGAGACTTGGTTTTTTTTTTAAGTTTTTCTTTAAATGTCATTGCTGGCAAACGAACAGGTGGGTCACCTGAGGTTAAGTGATCGCCACCGTCCATAGACACTAACAACACCAGGGGAATCGAAAGTGCGTTGCCAGCCTGTGTTTGGGGGAAGAGAGGGAGGGGGAGAGGAGAGGGGAGGTGGGCCTCCGGCGCTCTCACTGACCTAACGAAACGCACAAGCACTGTTATTTCACGTCGGTTTTCTATGAGAGGGTGGTAGTACCCCGGGCGAGCCGACCCATTCGTGCTGAAACCAATAATAACTTCAGCGTGGCTCTACCACCTACAAAATTTTGATGGCATTTTAGTTTTCTTAAATAAAGCAAAATTAAATTTATAACAAAAAATCGAGAAACATGGGCATCGACAGCAGGATGCAAGCAACACCGTTCTAAAATAGACGGTCAAGTATAAGTACGTGTGTATGTATAATATCGAGGCAATTTAAGAATATATGCTAATTTTAGATGCCCATAATAATATCTTAACTTTGTTTTGTATTAAACTTTTGACGATATAATAGCCCGAACTTACGGCTATACCAGAGCCGTCAAAAGGGTCGACGAGGAATTTACACTGTAAAAGTCACGATTGCTAGATACGAAATGAAGCATATTTAATTAACTTCCTATGGTGTAAGTTGCCCTAGCCCAGTGGTCGGCAAACCGCGGCTTTGTCACTCCTCAGTTGTGATTCTTCCACAAAGTGTTTGGTATGGACAGAGGTATAAGTATTACATTATTTATTAACTTGTCTTATAAGAGGAGAATATACATTAAAACGCAAGTCTATAGAAGAGACATACGTAATGAGTAAAGGCAACCTCGAGACTGTACTTTACTCAAAAAAAGCTTTTTTAATAGATTTCAGTTTTGTACTGTTTATCTTTTTTCGATGACCAGTTTATCGACCACTGCCCTAGCCGGTTTTCCGCATAGCTGAATGTTAGATATCAAGGTTATATAGCTCATAAGGGCATCGTCTCAAAGCTCATCCATGCTTAATAACACGCAATCACTCCCTTCGTTTATCCCCCATTAAAGCGAAGGTAATAAACGTTCACAAATTACTATTGAACGTAGAGTGCCTAATGCGTTTAGTTCCACACGTCGCCGCGACGAGTCGCCACCGTCGCGACCTAGACTCGAACCAATCGTTTTTATTGATCACTTTTATGGTTTGAATCGACGTCGTATTACCGCATCTCACACCGTAATGTAACACCGTTAGGTAGTCAACTTTCAACATTCCCGATATTAGATATGAAAAATGCTATGTCTTCGATCTACGATACACTAACATAGTACGGTAGTTCATATAAATATTTATGAATATGTTTTGCATATCGATATTGTTCAATGTAGTGTAATGGCGTGGTTAAAGAGTAACGACGGATATATTTTAAAACGATTTTCTCCTATATTTTATTTTCATGTAATAATTCTAACTGAGAATGGAAACTTTGAGAAAATCCTTGTCTCTTATGAAATTTATTTAAAGTAACAGACTTTATTGGAAAAAGCTTTTGCAAGTACTTGTCGATAGTAAATGGTAATTTCTGTATTGCTATTATTTTAAAGTCATTGAAATAGATCTTTCTATCTCTTATCTCAAGTAATACAATCCCTGAACGTTTTAGTATAAAAATAAGACTTTTAATAAGTTAAAAGTAATGAGGTGTGTATGAATAATTTTTTAAATATATAATAATGTGAGAATTGAAACGTTTATATAATTGTATATTTTGATACCACCTATAACTAGAAAAAAGATGATAAAAAAGTAGAACAAAATTTATTAAAGTCCACTTACTTCTATTATAATGAATAAAAAACAACTCCAGAGATTAGAGATGACATAGAATCTCACGTTTACGCAGATTAAAATCATCGTATACAGTAATTGTTATGAAATTACTATAGATGTATTATACTATTGATATCGACTGTGAGAAGACTAACTGTATAACGACTTATTGATATTTTTTGTACGTTAATTAATTAGCATTACTATTATCTGTATGTTCCTTATATGACCTTATCAAATATTTTTGGTAAGAGGCAAACTTTTAAAACGAAAAAAAGAAAAGGCGTTTATAAAGCAGCCTAATTATTATTATTTATTTATGTTGTTACTAAATAGTAATAATATTAATAATATTTCCTATATAAACATTTATAAAAAGTAGTTAAACATCTTGGTAGGTATAACTGAATCCTGATTCTTAAAAAACCATACCATATAAAGCCAACTAGAAATAGAACTAATATTCTCTATGTGGATTTAATATACGTAATTGCTTAAATTTATTTGCATTTTATCCTTTTAAAAAGGAAATTAAATAAAAAAATATAAAAAGGGGTACAATAAGGAAAAAAAAAAAAAAAAAAATTTTATACATTCTATAATAGGTTTTAAATTGTTTATTTATAAAAATTGATTTTTTAGTAAAGGAGGGAAAGGAAATACCACAATCTCGCCATTTAAAGTCAATCGATGATGTGATCAAGGATGGTGAATCTCTAAGCGCGGAGGCAACGATTAAAAAAAGAATTGCCGAAGTCTTTCAAAATAAAATAGTCAATACTTTTTAAGATTCCTGACCTAATACCACGTAGTTCGGTTCTATTCATGTCTCATATAAAAAAATTGGTGGAAGATTAAGTTCTGTTGGTTGATTGTTCGCCGCTAAAATATTGCCTGCTGGTTGGTCTCTTCGCTTACTTCCATAGCTTAATGTCTTATGTCATTTTGTTGTGGGGGGCCGCAGCTGAGGTAGACACCATATTCCTACTACAAAAACGGGCAGTTCGAGCAATCTATGATTTGGGATCTTGTGAATTATTAAAGACTAAGTTTCAGGAATTTGGTATTTTAACTCTGCCCTTACAATATATTTTTGAGAATTTGATGTTGGTGGGGAAAAGATTAGGTGATTTAGTTGTAGTAGAAGGGGGGGGAAGTGAAAATAAGAGAAAATAAAAAAATGGTGTCTTTATGTGTTTGGGTTGTAATGATAAGAGTAGTAGTGTTAGGGGAGATAAGAGTTATAGAGTTTTTCTCGATAAAGGAGGTATGGAAGGTAGGGGGTTTATCTTGTAGGGGGGTGGTGGGAGTTTATGGTGTTATCGTAAAAAAAAAAAAAAAATTTAATTTTTTTTTTTAGTATATAATATTATTTTTTAATTATTAAAAGATGTTAAACAACTCCCCCGTAGGATCTCGAAGGAGGAGGAGGGGGGGGGGGAGGGGGGGGAGGGAAAGAAGAGGAGAGAAAGAGCCTCTAAATACATCTGAAGAGCTCGATACCATATTTTCAGCTCGCGGTTGGTATCCAGCCAGATGGGAACTATAAAAAATCATACCAATATGTTGTCGTATCATCACAATATTTTCCTTCCCTGAAAACTCGAACCCATTGCAGGGTTTTGAAATTACGTCGGTCGATAATGTGTAGTTGTTGTTGACACATTGTTTTTTTTTTAAATTTCCATTTGGCAACCAATCTTCTAGATTATTACGGCCATTGTCGAGTAGTAATAACAGGGTCGGATTGGGCCGGAAGGGGCCGGGTGGCTGACCACAAATCTGAGGTACGAGAGTAGATGATGGTAGATAGGATACTATCGGAAAACACTGAGATACATAAATTGAGGTAAACAAAATATAAAGTTTTCGAATTTTTCTATTTCATTTCTCTCTAATTGTATGAACGAACTATCTGATCTAGTTATACATTTAGGTCGCAAGAACTGGGACCAAGCCTGCACGGGCCTCCTATCCTACGGTTTCCGCAAGCTCCGCAAGCCAGGCCAGTGGGGGCCCGCACAGGCTGGGGCCCGACTGGTAAATGCTTGTTTTTTTTTTACATGGGAAAGTCCCTACGGATATCCACCCCAGCCGGGCAGCTGAAGGTGGGATACGTCCGATTTGCACGGACTAAAACCCCATGGTTTTTATAATAGCCAAATAGGTGTAAGGACCCCCCGTCCTTACACCTATTTGGCTGGGGAGCAGGAACTGCGTACGGCACTGCGTCTGCTCACCCGGCAGGTGTCGGCTCCTCATAAGGGGCCCCTTCTGCGGCCTGAGTGGGTCAAGAGCGTAGACCCTCAGGAAAGGGCGGGTGTTATCCCCCCGACTAACTATAGGAGTTGCACGGCACAATGCGCCTCCACGACATGGGCCTGCTGTAGTGCAGGGTGACGGACGTGCCCGCGTCACGTCGCCCGCAAGCTTTTTACGGCGGCATTAGATCGTCTCCGATCCGTTGCCGCCGTGTTCGTCGGCCGCGGGAGACGAGCCTGGTGGTCTGCTCCCTCTCCCTCTCCGCCGCCTCCTTAGAGAGTATAACTGCCTCGCAGTAAGAAGCGACGGAGTTCCACCCGATCTAGCTCTCAACCATCTTACAGACGAGTGTCGAGAGCGAAAGATTCAGGCCTATGGCCGCGACGAGCTCGCGGCGTGGCACGTCCCAAGTGCGACAAACTGCTGGCAAATGCTACCTTAACTATATTACCAGTCTGATGCTGGATAATAATATCACAAGTGTCTTGTGATAATTTCAATTACAATGTTCTAACAAGATTCTCCTTGGTACTATTTTCTATCTACTTCACTTGTGCTGCATAATAACCGAACTATATTATGTAATATATCACCGATATTACAAAATATAGACTCAAATAACACAAGATTATGTATAAAATATAAAATCCACTATATGACAGTTCCGCCAAAAACACCCTTCAAATATGTTATAAATAATTAATTACGTAACAATATAAATAATTGCAATTTGTCTTATCAGATTTAACGCTTTTAACCCTAAAAGATAGATGTCGTTGTTTTAAAGATATACGAAAATTATATACACAAAACCGCGACGGTGTAACAGGCGCCTTATAATCAGTAATCGACCAATCACATATCGCCGTTCGACCAATCTACACTAAGCCTTCCCACCTTACTTTAAAGCCCAAATTCTATCGTAGCAATGAAGAAAATAATCTACTTCAAGAGATGAGAGGTGACATAAAACTTGACGATTACCTTCCTCGAATATGGTAGTTGTTTTTAAAATGATTATAGGTGTTCGCGCTATTTATATTTTATTAGTAAGCAGATATATATCTCATTCGAAAGTCTTTAATACTGTAGGTTCTAACATGTTGGATAATTTAATTTTCTTTATTTTCTTTAGATTCCTGGAACTTAACAAGTCTTACAACAACCTTACAAACAAACAAACAATCTTGAATATCGATTTATAAAAAAGTGCTGGAAACTTTAAAATGTTTGATTAGGTATATGTATTTTTTAATGTGAGAAATGAAAATAATATTTAACATGTTTGATGGAAATGTTAGAGAAACACAACTTGATCTCGACAATAGCGTCATCTACCAGCTTCTATTACTATCGAGAACTATCCTGGTGAAGCATCCATCCATTTATCCACGTGCCTACAAAGAAAAAAAAGTCAAGTCTTTTAGGAGTGCAAAGATTTACAAACACCGGAATTTTATATATAAAGTTTCGCGTATGGTGATTTTAACAAAAATGAATGTTAAGAAAAAATAACATGACATTTTAATTCAAACATATGTACCGGTATTAAGTATTAAAGTTATCACTTTAGTGAGTTCCTAAATTTAGAATATATGAGTTTGTATATTCATATTCTTGTAAGGTAGTAATGGAAGACTTAAAAGCAATGTTTAGTAGCTATTTAGCTAATGTCGACTACTTATAAAGAACGAGGTCCCACGGAGGGTTGTCCGTCATTTGGTCATATTTCAGTACCCAATATATTGATATACAAAAACCCAAGATGCACACTTAACGTCTCAAAGCCGGCACCCAAAAATGAGTGCATAACTTTGGATTATGCAGTAATTTCAAATAGTCTCGCGTCGCTCGCGTCCGTGTAAAAACAACTTTAAATCATTCAGGTAAGGTTGAATTTGCAAAATCATAAGTTAATCGCATAACTATAACCACGTATGTGTATTGCAGAGTTTTTGCGGCCGTTTTTGAGCGCTACTTTTATTGAAGACTGTGTCTTGGATTTTTATGCGTCAATGACCCAATATGAAGGAAGAAAAGATTTTGCGAAAATCCAACTCATGTATAGAAGTAGCATAACATTTTTTTTATGATGTCACATCTGAGAGAATCCTTTGAACAGAGGGGGAGAGGGTGAAGTGTTTCGATCAATACTGATCTTCTTCCCGCTCATGGCCGATAGATGACCCTACCTCTTCACGGCCGACGGTTTTACAAGAAATTAAAGAAAAGTTTTCTAAAGGATTTGAAATTAGACTTAGTTTAATTAAATATAAAGTCTGTCTGTAATATATACGCATGTATATTCTATATTTAAAATAGATTAGACGGTAAAATAGACCAAATAGTTTATAACATTTAAAAAGTGCTAAACGTGTTTAAAAAAGAAAGTCGGCGTTCACGTTCGAAGAAAGGAGTATTATTCTATTTATTTAAAAATGGAACATTCAAACCCCGCCCGCCGTGTGACAAATGCGACCAATCAGAGATGTCGCACGGCCGCCCGCGACATCGCCCACCAATGGAAAACGTCGCACGCACCCAATGACATCGGGTGACACCGGGACAAATAACGTAAACGCCCGATGTCACGAGGCGCGTAAAAAACGCTATAAATTGGTCGATACGGGACGAATAAATAGGACTCAGTTTGAAAAGAGATGTTTATAAATCCTATCCTATGAATATTATAAACTGTACTTATATAATTTCATATTTTTATATAATTTTACATTCATTTAGTTTTATACGCCAAAATAACACAGAACGACAGAAAACTGTTGATATGAAATTATGCATTTATTTGTTTGCATCGTAGATTCAAAATTCTTATAACAATGTATTTATTTAATTACAATATTTCCCGGTGTTCATTCGTAATATGTACTAAGATAGTGACACTTTAAACCTTGGAACTAGCTCTCAAGTGCAGCTGCCGGACGACCCATGACACAAACTTGCTTGTTGACAGAACTTCATCTTGAAGGTGGTAGCTCGTCAGGCAGACGTTAGAAAAATCCTCCCCATAATGATACTGGATATTGATATAGTTTATCATATGTAGGTAGGATTCGAGTTTTTTTTTCTTTTTCTCGTACTGACTATGCTATTGACCTGGCAAGGTCTTTACAGCTTCACCGGACTACGTATGATTCGAGCGTATATCATTCGAAAACAACACAAAAAATTAACTACGAAACATTTTTTTTTAGTATAACAGATATCGAAACGCAAACACGCAGGCGCAAGCAGACCGTAACGGAAGCGGTGTTAACGGCCCGAGGCTCGATAGGAAACGGAAGTGCCCGGTACATCGAGCCTTCACCGCCGATCGTAAAATACTGAACTATTATATTTTGTATTCACCGGCAATAAATACACACTGCCTCGCAGTTGAGGGCTGGTTTCTATAGTTTATTCTGAAATAACATTCTTGTCGTACTAGCTTCCACCTGCGGCTACGCTCGCGTTAACATAGGCTTGACCTGTCTGCAGTACCCTTTATGATTTTCTGTATCCTTGATAACGTGTAGATATGCAAAATTATGATCGGTTATGTAATTAAAGCGAGTGAGCATAATATGCATACCAACCCACATACGTAATTATTATATTAGTTAAGATAAGGATGGATTGAAAACTGTGGCTCCTTTTGTCTCGTTAAAATATTTACGACACAAAATGCTCATTGTTTTATTTCTTAATTCACTCCGTTTTTTAAACTCTGAGTACCTATATTTTTTTGATGATGTCTTAAGTTGGCAAAGGATACTAGGTGGGTCACCTGATGTGACGTGGTCACCACCGTCCATGGACAATAAAAACACCATAGGAGTCGCAAGTGCGTTACCACCCTTTGGGGGGCAGGGTTCGCCGAGCTAGCGGGTCCAATTGTGAGATGTAAGGGGAGGGCAGGTGGGTCTCCGGCACTCTCACTGACCGAAATACGCAACAATGAAAGCACTGTTTCTTCAAAATCGGTTTTCTATGAGAGGGTGGTACTACCCCGGGCGAGCCGACCCATTCATGCTGAAACCAATAATAGTTTCAGCGTGGCTCTACCACCATTAAAAACTCTGAGTACCTATATGTTTTTGATGATGTCTTAATTTAGAAGGATATACTATAAGATTACTAGCGATCCACCCCGACTTCGCATGGGTGCAATATACTAAGGCATTATAAGTGTGGGTATCTGTATATGATAAACCTGGCGAAGATCTGTGCTTGCAGAGTGTGCGAAAATTGGGCTTGCTTGGAGTGAGGTGAAACGTCAAGCCATCGACAGATCGAGATGGAGAAGCATTGGGTCTGCCCTCTGCCCCGACAGTTTGGGGACATAGGATCCCAAGAGAGAGAGATATATATATGATTTAAATCTATCTTATGTCCTTTTGATATCTAGGAACAATTAGTTCAAAGGCACGGAGGCTGCGTAAGAATTTTCATACAAAAAAGACAATACAATACAACCAATGCCACCTAAAGGCGGGTTGCTGAACTAAAGAGACAAGCGGGATATTTCAAAAAGTCATTAAAAGTTCTGCTATTTATCGATAGATGGAAAAACTAAAAAGTATCACCACTGTGCCGGTCGGAGTGGGGTGTGTTAGGTTTTTTTCGTTACGGAATTTCTGGATTCGGTCCCCACGCTCAAGGCCCGCGATAGAAGCTATGCAATAGCTTAAAAACGTTTTTTTATTGTGCGTAACATAAAATCTCAGATAACTTCTAACATACTCATTGAATCCCCAATGTAAAACATGTAATGTGATTATATATGGATACCACTGTACCCCTCCAAACAACTTGACAAATAATCTCTTATATTTTCTAATAAAACCTCGAAAAGTTATTCTTACGAGTTCTCTACTATATACGATTATAATAAGTATAGATGTATCGATACGTATAATTTTTTTTGAACATAAATTCTATACGGTAGTGATTTTTTTTCTTACTGACTACGCTATTGACCTTTTTTTTATTTACCTGGGGAAATCCCTTATGGATACGCCACCCTCCCGGGTGAGAGGGTGGGTTATGTCCGACTCGCACGGACTAAAACCCCACGGTGTACCGACAGACCTTAATTGTTGGGGTGGCAATGGATCGTACTCGCTACTCTATATCGTAGAGCCACCCCAACGGTCCACCAGGCGTAAGATGACCGCCAGGCTCCTACCTTTAGAGAGGCAGACTGGGTATACACCAGTTGCCTCCCCTCGTCTGCCAGACCTGTGCAATGAGGAAATGGCCCCCCGACCCATCCCCTCAGGTTCGGCTACGGTGGCAGGAGAGTTGGGCAAAGCGCCGCCTTCTACCGCCGGTACTATTGACCTAGCAAGGTCTTAACAGCTTCACCGGACTACTAAGGCGAGCGCTTAAGGCACTCAGCCGATTTTATTTAACAACTAGTTCAAGGGTACACGGCACACCTCGGCTTGGGCTGTTGCCTGATACATGCAATTCGCGACCTATCTGAGCTAAACTAAGCTAACTATTCATACATATATGAGTTGTTGAAACATATATGTGTACCAAGCATACATACCTTAACAGCTCTTATATATATTTCGTATCGGATAATTTTCTAAACTATGATAGTGAAATCTGTAACAACATTGGTTCTGTTGTTTAGAATAACTAAGTGGACACAGAGTCAGACGCGAATAGCAAATTATTTTTATATAGTAAATTCTGTAAAACATACTAAAATAACATAAATATGTTCTTTTACACAAATTAATGCATGCCTAGTGGTCGGAATTCGACCATAATTCATCTTTACATTTAATGAGACCAAAGAGAATAATAATTATTTCAATGGTTTTGGAATTTACTAAAGATAATGTATTTATCAATTAATTATTAATGTATATTATCAATTTACATATTATATTATTATAAAATTAACCTACAATTTGACTAGTTAATTTCAAAGAGCATTTAAGGTAAGGAACGTAGGTCGTGTTAAAAATATTGAATGTAGGATAAAAAAAGGTAATTGGAACGTAAAAGTAAAAAGACATATGGCGAAACGTCATTTTCATTTACTTGTGTGTATATATTGTGTGTCATACAAACAATAGTGTGCGTAATGTTTAGTTTAAATAATTTAATGCATTTCTAATGCATTTTATATTAAAAAATAGCTTTGTGCACTTCTCCTCCATGTAAACTTTAACTATGCTAAATTTCAAGTTCATCCGTTCGCGCAATTCGCTTAAAAAGGGATACAAAGTTTCCGCTTCACGTATTAATATATAGATACTTGTTATATTCCTCCAAGTATGGATACTTCGCATTTAATAATTATACCAAATTCAAGGAAAATAACTCTTCAAGAAATCAACACATCAAATTCCAAGAAATTTATTCAAGTGCTCCTTTACGCTTGACCGTTCTAAACTGACCCGTCTGATGTCGTACGAATATTCTCTAAAGTTTAAATCGACAAGCGGTTTTATAGACGCGCGGATCAGTTTACATTGGCCGTTTATTTATGATAGGTAACAGAGTGCAATTTAGAATAAACGAATCGTTACAAAAAGGCGTATGTGCCTATCAGATTGTGAGAAGATAGGTCGTTTTGAAAGCCCCTAACGAGTGTCGCTGCTTTGTCTAATTAGGCACTGGGGGACATAAAACGGAATAATTGTCTTGACAACAGGTTTATGATGAGATGGCTCAATCAGGATTAATTGTGACCGGTCGGTCGGGAGTTTCACGATTTCTGAGAAATCTCTGAACGTTTTTAGTGATGTTTTTTTGGGTTTTAACTAGTTTTATGTCTGTGAATTTGTTTAAGATGTAATTGTTTTTGAAGTTATAGTCCTTTGGTGCGTTTGGGAAAATTGATAAGAGTGATTGTTTACGATGTACGCGCACACCGACACTTAAAAATGACACAATGAAGTTGGTTGGGAATTGTGTGTCAAGTTTTCATGAGAATTGATAACTGTATTAAAGGTAGTTATTTCAAATATATATTAATCTACACAAGTTTTGAAGTTATACTTCTTTTGGCGCGTTAGGGAAAAATGATGAGAGTAAATTTTTACGATACGCCGTCACGAAAAACCTACACCCTGAAGTTATTACGATACGCGCGCACACCGTCACGAAAAACCGACACCCTGAAGTTATTTTTTTTTTTTTTTTTTTTTATTGTAGCTCGGCAAAGTGACTGTACTGTGCCTGATGGTAAGCACAGTACAATCCAAAAACAATGGCGACCACCGAAAGACATACTATCCATCGCCGGTCGCCGCTGTCATGCCGGCCTGAAAGCGACCCAGTCAGGGACAGCCCCCCCCCCCCCCCGGTTGCTGGATATACACCGGCTGATCCCGGAACGCGACACGCCAAAACGTGCCACTATGGCGGGTGTTCCACCTGGTGTACGGTGGTCGCGATCCAGTCGGGTACAGACACCCTACCACCCCGCAAAACCCCGCACACCGTCACGAAAAACCGACACCCTGAGGTTAGCTATAGTAAACTTTTCTATCGTTAGTGTCGTTTTTTCTACAAACGTAGAATAAGGCGAAAGATAAAATTTTCGAAAAGATTTTTATCTTGTTACGCCAAAGTAGTATAACTTCTAACGCGTGTACATAAGTACACACACACTTTTTTATATAAGTTAAAATATATACGCTCTACAGGACTGTATTTAAGCAAAGCAAGCTATCCTACTCTAGAACCTAGAACGTACATTGAAAACATAGTCTTATTTGTAAAATTTGGTACTAGAAAACTAACACTAATTATTACATAGTATAATACAAAGTCCCCTACCGCGTCTGTCTGTCTGTCTGTTCGCGATAAACTCAAAAAGTACTGAACGAATCTTTATGCGGTTTTCACCAGTGGATAAAGTGATTCACGAGGAACGTTTAGGTATATAATTTGTCCAGGATTTTTTTATAATCAGGGCGGGACAACATCTGCCGGGTCCACTAGTTAATAAGTTAACGAAAGTTAGTTTGTCTGTTTGTAACGCTTTATCCCTTAACTGCTCAACTAATAATCGTGTAATTTTGCATACACATTGCTAACAAAAAAAAACATATAGGTCAAATCTATATAAACTAAGTTAACAAATTCTTATGAGAATAATTTGTTCCATGGATAAAAATGCTTATATATTAGTTGTTACTAGAACTTTTCTTATTAGACGAAACTTATTAGAAATTAGAGAAATTGCTTAAATACATATGATACAAAAGTGTTGTGTTCTGTTACGTACTAACATTTGCCTTCGACTCCGTCTGCGTGCATGTATAATATGATAATTTTGTATCTTTAAATATATAATTCTTCTGTACATATGTATGTGACTGAACTTCTCCTAACCAGCTGAACATATTATTATAAGTAAATTTCTTTACTTTAAAATCTACTTTTATATTACTGCCTCTGAAACTAAAAATATTAGACTTATTTGATTCATATATAAGTAGACAATATAACACATTATATATGTCCTTTTAGGACCACTTTTTTTTATCCGCTTTACCTGAAATACCCTTCCATTGTACTTACTGTCTATACCTATAGGGTCCTCTATCCAGTAACATACCTCCGACCTGCTGCTGAGCTACTGAAAGTTGACAATGCCTCAACATTTAAATGATCCTAAAGAGGACATACTGTTTTTAATTTTGAAATTTTTTTGTGGCACGGTAGGGAACAATTTGCTTTACGCGTTACGCATTATATGTATAGCTAACTGTTAATACTACGGATCTTCGTATAGTATATAGTATATGAGCATTCTCGTATTTATATAACTAGCTTCTGCCCGCAACTTCGTCCGCGTGGAATAGTTATTTTGAGTTTGAGTTTTGAACTCTCAAAAGGAAAAACCCCGATTTTGAAACATTCTTCACTGGTGCTCCGCTCCTATTGGTCTAAGCGTGATAGCCTTCCTCGATAAATGAACTACCTAACACTGAAAGAATTTTTCCAATCAGACCAGTAGTTCCTGAGATTAGCGTATTCAACCAAACAAACAAACCCTCCAGCTTTGTAATATTAGTATAGATTTAATACATCTCCGCCAAAGAAGTTTCACTTACACATTATTGATACAAGCACTGTTTTTTTCATGTAATTAGTTTTTTTTATTTTATCGGCATTCATTCTCGACAAAGCTCTTCTTCCTACAAACAATTCTTCATACGTCGCTAGTATTTTTTTGCAATTTTACGGCATCTGGTGTCAAATTGCGACGGAGTGACTCGGCAATATCAACGCCTTCCGATAATTCTATATCAATAGTAGTATAACAAACGAGAAACAAACCCTTGTTTATCCGTCCTCCTGGTAACGTAGCGTAAACGTAGCGTGACGAGAATACAGATCGAGTCAAATTAATACCCATGTCCATACGTCACACGAAAAGTCATTTCATGCAAAATTAAAACGGTTTCGATTCGTTTTTTTGTGTCGCCTCTCACGCGAGGACAGACTTTTGATGGACCACGGAATCTTGGTGACGAACGGAACTATCTTATATTTTCTGCTCCTCGAAGTACTTGCTATAGGAAATCAGACCGTATCGTTGATAAATAAGGTCTATAGGTTAGTTTTTTAAATGGACAAGAGATGATATGCTATAAGAAAATTCAGCAATGTCATCTTTTTTGAACAGTTTAAAGGGAATTGGATCGGGATGCGAGATTTTTTCATCTCTTTGAAATAGCATATGTCGCGGAACAACTGATATCTGCTGGAATATATATAACTAGCTTTCCGTCGCTGCTTCGCTCAAGTTAATGTTAATTTAACCTCGCTCGAGAATGCTACTTTTTTTTAGATTGCGTTAATGTAATAAATAAACAGACAAACATAAATACAATTTTATAATATTCACGATCACCTTTATCTATAGAAATAAACACCAAATAAGTAACGAATTGTAGGTGGTAGAGGCACGCTGAAACTATTACTGGTTTCAGCATGAATGAGTCGGTTCGCCCGGGGTACTACCACCCTCTCACATAACCCCGACGTGAAGCAACAGTGCTTGCATTGTTCCGTTTCGTTCGGTCAGTGAGGGCACCGGAGGCCTACCTCACTCACCCTACCTTCCTTCCCTTCCCTCCTTCCGCCCTCCCCCTAAACACAGGCTGGTAACGCACTTGCGACTACCCTGGTGTTGCTAGTGTCTATGGACGACGGTGATCACTTCCATCGGGTGAACCGCCTGTTCGTTTGCCTCCTATGATATATTTAAAAAAAATTATGTATGAACGCGCATCACTTCAAAACGGCAGCACCTATTTGATTAATTTTGTTTTTGACATGTAAGCTTCTTCAGGCCCGTTGAGCGGTATTTTTATGCGTTTTCGCGTCATGACATGCCAGTAAGCTTGATCAATCGTATTCAGCTTCCGCGTCTTGCGTCTGTCTAACAGTCTGTGTATATCTTATATTTATATTTTGTATTAAGCATGTGCAATCCACCATATGCCTGATTGATTAATAAACTATATAAAAATGTATATAATTATCATTGTTCTAGGTATCAATAGATATGAAAAGCAGCCTAATGTTAGTAATTTCAATATAAATTTTGAAAGTTAAATATTGTAAATTCACACTAAAATTAATTTGGAAATTCAAAAGAGAACACAGTTATTTCATTGTTCTGTGTTTTGACTTCTAACCGCATTCCTTATGATTGCTTCGACTTTTTTTGTCGTGTTTATAATTATCAGGATTGTATGAAAGATGATGTATGAACAATCGTACAGAATAATGAAAAATATGGGTTAAAAATCTCTATACTTAAAGTGAGTGAGAAAGTGAAACAGAAAATAGTAGGCGATCTTCAGAACTATTCACAGATTGATAGAATAAATAGAATAAAGTTCAGGTTAATTTTATAGTACTCTAAAGTGTAGAAGGAATATTTGGTATCTCATCTCATTTTCTTGGTTAGTATAATATAGTTTACATATAAAGTAATGGCGAATTATAGTAAGACGACTAGTTTAAAAACTTTCCTTATGACAAACATTTAGATGCGCGAATTGGTTGTGTTGGGTCAAACATTTGTCAAATTTATCAACCTAACTTAAATATACTTTACCAAGATTAAATTTTATATATTATTAGGTCTTTACCTATGAAATTGCCATTTTGTATGAAAAAATTTAAACGAATTTTTTTCATGTATTTTTTATTTGTATTAATCGAAGTAATCACCCATGCAATCAACGCATCTTTGCCAACGCAGTGGCAGTTTATTGATGCCCTTCTTAAAGAAATCAGCTGGACGGGAGGCAACAAATTCTTCAAAGGCATTTTGTACTGCCTCTTGTGTATTGAACTTTTTTCCCGCCAAGGAGTTATCCACATTCTGGAAAAAGTAGTAGTCTGTAGGCGCAAGGTCTGGTGAGTAGGGCGGATGACGGAGAACTTCCAACCCCAGTTCTTCTTCAACTTGGAGACCGTCTGCTGTCCAGTATGAAGTCACGCGTTGTCGTGCAGGAGCAGCGGAGACGAGCGATTGACCAATGCTGGTTGGAGATGTGCCAGCTTCGCCATCATTGTGTTCAGTTCTTCACAGTACACATCTGCAGTAATGCTCACCCCGTTTGGTAAGAAGCTGTGATGAATCACACCGGCGCTAGACCACCAAACAGTGACCATCACGTTTCTAGGGGTAAATTTTCGTTTAGGGCATTGTTTAGGTGCTGAACCAGGATCCAACCAACTTGCTGAGCGCTTGCGGTTATCAAACAGAATCCATTTTTCATCGCAGGTAACAATGCGGTTCAAAATTCCTTCATTTGTGTGTCTGTTGAGTAGTGCAAGGCACGTCTCGACGCGTACTTCGCGCTGGCGATCATTGAGTTCGTGGGGCACCCATTTGCCAAGCTTTTTTACCTTTCCAATTTGACGCAAATGGACCAATATTGTTTTGACGCTAACGTCGAAAGCTGCTGCTAATTCAGCCGTAGATTGTGTATCATCAGGTTCCACAATCGCCTTTAATTCGTCATTGTCGGCCAAAGTCTTCGGACGACCGCGAGGTTAATTTTTCAGGTCGAAATTCCCAGAACGGAAGCGAGCAAACCAATAACAGGTGGTGCGTTGGTTTGTAGTGTTAGCTCCGTAAACGTCGTTGATGTTGCGCGCCGCTTGTACCGCGTTGCTGCCACTACGGTACTCATATTCCATAATTACTCGAATTTTTAAGGTATCCACGATGACAAAAAAGATTGAAATGCGATGAAAATGTAACACTAATCAATAAACAAATGACTACTTTTGGAAAAAGAATTCCATGTTTTTAAAATAAAATTAATTTGAAATTAGAATTCTTAGCCAAACAAAAATTATTTTGATTTGAAATGGCCAGTACTGCGGAACGGCAATTTCATAGGTAAAGACCTATTATCAGTACAAAAGAAAATGAGAATATAGAGGTGATGTTTAATTAATCACAATTACCAACAACTTTTGTGCTTTTAATATCTGCCTGTTTAGCCATGTATACTATTTAATACACGTTTATAATGCGTTTTTAGGTAAATATTGTTATGATAATCAAATCAGAAGGTAAAGGATAATTAATCTACTCAACATTTTCACTTAACTTACGAACAGGCCGGGATTATATACCTACAATTGCTGAAATAATCTGTGGACGCTTAGCGACTTTGAAATTAGTCAAAGTCCAAGTAGACCCATCAAAATTGCCACTGAAATTAAGTTACTTTATTTAGTTTGTCGTAAAAAAAAACAAATTCGTCACTTTTGTAGTATTATTCAAACGTAATCATCACGGGCCGTAGAAGGCACGTTATAATAATATTACAAAAAATAATTAATCCCCCGAGGTACGTACGAACCTACGTCATAAGTCACAGTGTAAAAAAAACACGAACCATCCCAATCATTATCCCTAGCCGTCTGATTGAAACTGCGCCGCAATCAACGTCATTACCGCTGATAATTGCTTCGGAACGTATCGAACGACAATGGTTACGGTGTCATAGTGTCACAAAAAGTCGAGTTTCTGTGGCGTCATGCTGCTTGATGAGTGGTCGCTTTGTTTGCGGCGAACCTTTTGTGGGCTTGTGTCGTATCATTGCAACGCGCTACGGGACGCGTCGGCTCCGGACCTTATACGATCGAGGTGCTGTTTCTAACCGTTATTAATCTATTTTGTTACTATTCATACGTATATTAATTAACTAGCTGATACCCGCGTCATCGTCTGCGTCGTTTTTGTACAGAGGCAAAAATATTAGTACGATACCGCTCGCCCCGATTTTCCACGGCTGGAACACAAACATCGTGGAATGCGTAGTGCTTATAAAATTGTAGTTTCTAAAAACTTTGTTGACTTTATATTAAACTAGCTTCCGCCCGCGACTTTGCCGAAGTGAAATAGTTACTTCAGCTAACTTTAACTTTAACCCGTGACTTCATTTACTCAGAAAGTGAAAATATTACGTAAATTAAGGAGCTGTTTTTGGTACCTACATTACGTTTATATTAATAAGAGTGGAACATTAAAACGTTAGGTAAAAGTCAACGGAAACTCTAAAAAAAGCCCAATTTTCAAACATTCTTCATTGGTGCTCCGCTCCTATTGGTCTTAGCGTGATGATATAATACTAACAATGAAATCAAATCAAACCAGTAGTTCCTGAGATTAGCACGTTCAAGCAAACAAACTTTTTAACTATGTAATATTAGTATAGATGAAGCTATTTTTTAACCGACTTCTTTTTATATAAGGACTATGTAGTAAACTGAAAAAAAAGATCAAATTCTATCCAGTAGTATTCAGTTAATGCATCCATAGCGTTAGACTGCCTACCAGTCATACTAACCGACCACAAAGACTTGATTACCATGTAATCAAAGATGGTATTTTCCACCTTACAACTACATTCCCTTCTGGAATTAACTTTGCTAAATGAAAATAGTTTATGTCTTTTAGATTAATTTTCTTTATATAGTATTGTGACCATGAAAGGTATGTTAAGAAGAATGTAATACAAAAAAAAAGTCGATGCAGTAACGAGTTTTTTTTTTCTTCTCGAACTGACTACGCTATTGACCTAGCAAGGTCTTAACAGCTTCACCGGACTACTAAGGCGAGCGCTTAAGGCACTCAGCCGATTTTATTTTGACAACTAGCTCAAGGGTGTGCGGCTCACCTCGGCTTGGGCTGTTGCCTGATACATGTAATTTGCGACCTATCTGAGCTAAGCTAACTATTCATACATATATGAGTTGTTGAAACATATATGTGTACCAAGCATACATACCTCAACAACTCTTATATATATTTCGTATCGGATAATTTTCTAAACTATTTCAGTTTGATAAGGGAAAAAAATAAAACCCTTCCACTTGCATGTGTAAGCGTGTATGCATGCACGTGCGTCGAGGTGATATGTGTAATGTTGTCACAGTGATGTAAGATTTTGTGTCACTGTATCGCGCGAGCAGCGCACTCAAGGGCCCCATGCCGAGGGAACGGACCTAGGCTTGAGCCACTGCCGAGGGGGGCCTAGTCTGGTGCAGTTACGAGTCCTACTGCCGAAAGAAGTTAATACTCAGAATTAAAATAAATGTGTTCTTTTTTAAATTTCTAAATCACTTATAGTCTGAATTATTTAAATATCATAATTTATAAATTGAATTATTAACAGTAGTCTGGTTTTCACATTTATTGGCACTGTGACAAATAATTATATGCATTTTATACATTTTACCAATTACTCAAGCATACGATGGCCTGCACAAGCTCAATATTTTTTTCGAACTGACTACGCTATTGACCTAGCAAGGTCTTAACAGCTTCACCGGACTACTAAGGCGAGCGCTTAAGGCACTCAGCTGATTTTATTTCACAAGTAGCTCAAGGGTGCACGGCACACCTCGGCTTGGGCTGTTGCCTGATACATGCAATTCGCGACCTATCTGAGCTAACCTAAGCCACATGTTTAATACTAGATATCAATATTACATTTACACAGGCCGTTATACTACACTACTACGCAACAGGTCAAGAGTATGTCGGTAACGTTTCACTATCATATCGCCGATGCGAACCTATAAGTTTGTCTCCTGCCAAAAATCGCTCAGCGGGACTAAAGAAGTTTTCACTTAAGAACTAACAAATAAATCGTTGTACAATTGCTTAAACTTATAAATAAACAAACTCGTCCATTAACTGAGGCGTCACAAATCGGTGTTTAACCGCCACCCACGTGAGACTCAATTACCCGCGGACGCACAAATGCGGACAGCGCGGCGCGGTGTCAACTTGTCACTCTGTCACGGCGTTTAAAAGCTTTGATTCGATTACGCGCTGACCGACATACTTATGCGACTAAAAAACGCAGATTTATCCCGGACAACGCGAAAAATATTAGCTAATTAGTATTAAAACATTTTATTTTTGTAGTGTTACTAATTAAAATTACATGTTCATCATGTCGATTGTTGAGTAAATAAAATACGAATGTGCGGAACAAATAAAAATTGATGATTTTACAAATTTTGTTACAACTAACTGTGCCCGCGACTTCATTCGCGTAGAACCTGATGTACAAAACAGTGACTAATAAAGTCATCAGAATGTATTAAATCTAATTACTACTCTACTTTTCTCTCGCACTTAAGTCACGTCGTCATTAAAATTACAGTAACTTTTGATTGACCAAACGAATTTTGAATGAAACAAAGACTAAATATTACTCGAAGATATGCTTTATCATTTTTTTTTAAAGGTACCATCATCATGAAATCAGCACTTTAGCAGTGATGCAAGCTCATACAAACAGACAGACAAAAATTTCTATAAATGATTGAAATGTCTTTTATTACTTATTCCTAGACACCAGCAATATTTTTTTTACAAAAATTTAAAAAGTACAGACACGTTAGATTTATATACTTATTATATGTATAAGATATATATAGGTACGCATCCAAGCATCATAGTAGTTCATGGTATGAATTTTTTAGTGCTTGACATTTCGTACGACGAATTTGCCTGTTACTCTAAAACTGCCTATGTGATTCACTGCATTTAATGTCCCTTTGTACCTAAGGTTACCGTGTTACAGTGCCCGAGACATCGACACATTAGACGTATCGTGAAATATTAACATATAAAACAATACAAATGTTGTATGTATAGAAAATGGTGTCGAGTACGGACGTCGTTGTCATCTTGTCACTCTGTCACCGCTTCTAAAAGCTTTGACTGATTACTTTCACCGGGTATTCTGTGACTGGCTGTTTGTTTAAATTTTTTTATATTTCGTTTTTAACGTTGAATGTCTTAATAATTGGATGATATAAATTCGGTTGGTGCTTTGCAAAAAAATATAAAAAACGTATCTACACAAACTTGGAAAGTAAATCTATGTATCAAAGTGCCAATAAATGAATCTAAAGCATTTAGACACTTATGACGCCACAATAGTATATTGCACTCAAGCGAAGCCAGGGCGGGACTCTATATGTCCGTCGCCATGGCATTTTAAACTGCACAGGCCTATGTCATGGAGGTGCATTGCGCCGAAGCGACTCCCACAGTTCATCAAGGGGGACTAACATACACTCCCTTTGAGGGGTTTACCATCTTTGACCCATCAGACCGCAGTCAGAGCCTCTTGGAGGACCTACACCTGTCGGGGTAGCAGACGCAGTGCCAGTAGGCAGTCCCTGCTCCCCCGCCTAAAAGGTGTATGAAGGCACCATGGGGTTTTAGTCCGTGAGAATCGGACATAACCCATCCTCAGCTGCTCGGCGAGGTTGATATCCGTTAGAGATTTCCCCATGTAAAAACAAAAAAACGGCGGGACTCTATATATGAGTCTTTACATTTCAAAATGAACTAAATCTTATAATCGTTCATATAACATTTTTTTTAATTCCAGTTTTTATACACCGAGAACGAAGTCTAAATTTTACCGTTCATAAGATTTTTAGCTTTATTTATGATCTTTCACTTACAAAAGTTGAAGATCTTAAAAAATAACGTAAAAAATTACGAACGACTAAAATTGGATTTAGTTTATTTTGAAATGCAACGACACATATATTTTTTTTATATCATAGGAGGCAAAAGAACAGGTGGTTCCACTGACGTTAAGTGATCACCACCGTCCATAGACACTTGCAACACTAGAAGAGTCGTAAGTGCGTTACCAGCCTCTGTTTAGGGGAGGGGGAGTGGGGAAGGAGGCAGGGAGAGGGGAGGTGGGTTATCCGGCGCTCTCACTGACCGAACGAAACGCAACAATGCAAGCATTGTTACTTCACGTCGGTTTTCTGCGAGAGGGCGGTACTACCCCGGGTGAGCCGACCCAATCATGCTGATACCAGTAATAGCTTCAGCAGCTTGACTCTACCACCTCTAAAAACTGTACATATAAAAATGTACATTGGTTTGTCTATATATTTTATTATAATTCGTCATCACTTTGTGCTGTAACTCTGTCTGTTCAATCGATCGTTATGAATTTTTTTTATTGTTTTCAACTTACTAACACCTAGTTCAAGCGACCATGGTTTATTGCTGAGAGTTCTCGGACACGGCGTCGATTGACGAAGGTTGGAATCCTTGCAAATGAACCGGAATTTTGGGTGAAAGGAAAACATTATGATGAAGTCATACCATGTTAGTTAGGTTTTTTCTAACTACCCTCGATTTGTGAGTATATATAATAATCAAGTAGATGTACCAGATGAAAGGTTAAACACTCTTAGTATTCTAGGATATGACACTTCATGGTCACATTTAACATATAAAATAATGATATCAAAACAAATATAAATAAACAACCAAGAAAACCGAAGTTAAAGTTTATTCTGAGACTTTCAAAAGTATAAACGCAATCATAATGAACCTAGGTGCAATGACCGAATCCAAAAGCTACAACGGGCGATCCGGTGTTAATAACTTTTGATAATAAAACGGACAATAAACCCTTTTGTTTTGTTTCTGACGTTCCCGCGTTCACTTCCAAGTGAAAATGAAATCACTCGACAACCATTGACACTGTGTTTTAACATAGACGCGTAGAGGATTATGTATAATTTTTGTATTTTTCTAGATAATTAGGTCAAATATTAAGTACCTATTTTTTTAATTGATTTAGAACGAGAATCGAGTGCAGAGTATCCCCTGTAAATATTGCTAATGTCTAAACATTCAGCCTGTATATGTATGCTATCAGTTAAACTCAAGAGTGGATACTCCTTTAGGGTTAGGGAGTTTTCCGCGTTAGGCCATATCATCATCAAATATAAAAAATACGAACTTGTAACATATGTAGGTAGTTCTATATCTATACTTCTATACTAATATTATAAAGAGGTAAAGTTTGTGACGTTGTAGGGGGTAATCTCAAAAACTACTAAGCCGATATTGAAAATTCTTTTACCAATAGAAAGCCACGTTATTTGTGAGTGTTATAGGCTGTATATCATCACGCTAAGACCAATAGGAGCGGAGCAACAATGAAAAATGTTTTAAACTCGAGGTATTTTTTTCTTTTGAGAACTTCCGCTGCGTCTTTGCCCAAAATAACTATTCCACGCGTGCGAAGTCGCGGGCAGAAGCTAATAACTAATTATATTATCTATACTAATATTTATTATAAAGAGGTAAAGTTTGTGAGGTTGTAGGGGGTAATATCTGGAGAGTCGGAGAAAAATTGGTCAAACGAAAACGTTTCTTACGAACGCTGCTTTAACGATGAGAGATATATGATTGAGTTCTAGAAAAAAGTTGTAGCTTGATAATGCCTATTACCGCCCAACGAAGTGGGCATGGGTCAGCTAGTAATGTAATATTTTAGAGTAACTAGTTTCAAGTTGCCATCCTTAAGTCTCTCCGATAAAAGACGTCTTGCAGTACGATTGCATTTTATTGAGCTTCCCTAAAGTAGAACCTTTTGGACTTTTATACCAGAACCAAAATGAAACTTATTTTACAGTCCATCACCTGGCTTCTCGCGCTCCGTGCGTTCCAAAGCCGACATGGTGGAATAAAAAATAACGTAAGAATTAAAACACAAAGGTTGCGCCGGCGCCCGCGCCCCACTGGCGAACTGTTATTTAAACGCCCTCCCCCGCTGACATGACGCATGGACAGATATATATACAGGCTGATACATATATCGAATTGATAAAATAGACTGAACTCTGTTGTAAATACAATAAAATGTATAACATACCATCTACCTGCAATGTAACTGAATGTTGAAATAAGTAGGAAGAAGCCGATTGCGAAAGTGTTTTGTTTTTTTTTTTAACTTTAGTTACTTTCCAGAATGAATTATTCGTTTTCTTTTAATATCATAAGAGGCAAACGAACAGCCGGGTCATGTGATGTTAAGTGATAAACGCCGACCATAGACACTAACAACTCCAGGGGACTCACAAGTGCGTTGCCAGCCTGTGTTAGAGGGAAAGAGGAGAGGGTAAGAGCTCCGGCCTCCGGCGCTCTCACTCACCGAACGAAACGCAACAATGTCAACACTATTATTTTGGACCATTCATGCTGAAACCAGTAATAACTTCAGCGTGGCACGACCACCTGCTTTAAATATTAGTAAGTAGAAAACTAATTATTACCACTCCTTTCTTTTTAATTTATGGACAAATTTAAATGTTATATTTATTTATTTTTATATAGTCTACAATAGGTACGTCAACCTTTTTAAACTAAATATAAGTAAAAAATTTACATACATACAGACCTACACTGCCGCGCAATTCATAAACGCAGTAAAGAACATGTTAACGATTTCGAGAAAAATGCGTTATAACTTGAAATTTTATTTGCGGTTACCTGCAATTCGTTACGCAAAGATTAGTAATTTATTATTACCCTATGTCCTTTTATGTACCCTTTAGAACGTGCATACAAAATTTTATAATGATCGGATCAGTAGTTAAGGCGTGAAATGGTAACAAACAAATAGACTTATTTTCACATTTATAATCCTATTAACGGAACCGGTGGATATTTTCCCGCCCTGATAAAAAATAAACCTTGACATATTATGTACTTAAACTTTTCTCATGAATCAATTTATCTACTGCTGAAACCCGCATGAAAATCCATTCAGTAGTTTTCGAGTTTATCGCAAACAGACAGGCAGACGTGGCAGAGGACTTTTGTATTATGTAGTTATTAGTTTTTTTTTCATTTTTTGCAGATTCTTGGTCCGCGTTTTTTTTACTTTAGTTTATTTTATTAATTATGTCAAAAAATGTTGTAATTGTGAGAAACTATTGTTATAATGTAATATTAGTTAGGATATAATTTTATCGCAAATAAAAACATGCTGTATATAGAAAAGATTACTTATAAAATTCCACTCTAATCCATTTCTTGTATTCGCTGTTTTTGTGATTTGATGAAGAAATACCCATTGTTTGGGCTCCTCGCCGTTTAGCCACGGGTGACACGGACCTCGAGTTATTGGGTAATCGATTCACTTTACAATCGACACAGTTGTAATCGATTAGGCGCTCTTTGTGGCGGCGCCTTTGTTAGCTATCTATTTAGATTCGTATAAAGTTCATATTATGAGTACTTGTCAGATAGTTTTGCGAAATTTAATTGAAATTGGAACGTAGGGGATAAACCAAACGTCGTATCGATAGTTTCGCGTCAATAGGTTCGGAGGCTGCGTCATAGGTAATATATAGTACCGAGAACAACCGAACTGTAAATTCCTATATCAGCGACACTCGCGTTTTATATTATTTTTAACCTTACTTACTTGAGTAAGTAAGTAATTCAAAATTTATAAAATAGAACGCGAGTGGAGTCACCGTTATTGACTAAGTAGTAAATAAAGGAAAACAAAAAACTCGACTGCAAAAAAAATCTTTTTTTATTAATTCATGTTTTCATTCCAGGTATTCTTTTTGAAGTGAAACTTCTTTATCGGCGTTGGAAAAAATTTACCGTCACATTTTTCCGTTACGCGCCATCTTTTTTGTATTCATGTCTATGATAATAAAATCCTTTTGTTTAAACTTTATCTAATTTAACTTTATTTTTTAATATATTAATGAAATTGTTTGCCATAAAGAAAGAAAGGGTTTTTTTTTTTTTTTTTTTTTTTTTTTATTTAAGTTGCATATAGATCATTTTGCGAAAAATAAGGCCTTAAACAAGTTTCACTTCTTACGTGTGTACACTAGTACACGCACACATTTTTTTTTTACTTACAAAACTCACGTAAAAAAATGACACGTTAAAATTATCCTTTATTTTTTGATTCACAGTCGGCATCCTAGATATTTTGTAACTCGCAAAATTAAATCAAATATAACAGCGTCTCATACGTTAAAATCTATTAAACCTTTTAGTATACACAGCGTGACAAACATATATTACATCTGTACATCATTACCTACCTACTCTAAAAATGTTACTCTGCTGAAGCTATTACTGGTTTCAGCATGAATAGGTCGGCTCGCCCGGGGTAGTACCACCCTCTCGCAGAAAACCGACGCGAAGTAACAGTGCTTGCATTGTTACGTTTCATTCGGTCAGTGAGAGCGCCGGATAACCCACCTCCTCTCCTCCTCCCCCAAACACAGGGTGGCAACGCACTTGTGCCTTTTCTGGTGTTGCAAGTGTCTATGGACGCTGGTGATCACTTAACATCAGGTGACCCACCTGTTCGTTTGCCTACAATGATATAAAAAAAAAATAGATCCACTTTTATCACAACAGAAAAAAATCGAACAGTGTGCCTATAACTATAAGCAAACAGCGTATGCTTCAATTTTACAAAATTATTAACGGCATACCTTTTCGTTAGATTGCTCATAAATCAGTCACTATGTACGAAAAACACTAATTTTCAAAAAGTGACATCCGGAAATGATATGGAAAACAAAGCGCTGGACCGGCCACGCCTGCCGGTGTTTCGTTGCGCGTACGCATACTGTTCCCACGTTTTGTTATTGTGACCATGAATCTACTTTTATTATAAAAAAAATACGTGCGTGTATCATTGTGAGCGCACCTTTAGAAAAAAAAACGGAATCTGATCATTGTGAGCGCACCTTTAGAAATAAACATGGCGCGTAACGGAAAAATGTACAGAAATTAAGATGGCGCGTAACCGAAAAACGTTACATACGTTTTTACATGCTCTAAAATTCCTCCCTACGTCGATAAAGAAGTTTCACTTCAAAAATGTATAGTACTTCATTTAATAAAATAACTTAGATGAAAGAAAGAAACATATATTTATTTATTCAGCATTCAGCACATACAACACACATGAACAAGTATGTACATAAAAAAAAATCAAGTGTGATAAGTATTGCATGGAGTAAATAATGCCTTTGTCTCAGAGTAAGCTGCAGATTTGTAAACGCAAGCGTTGCTGCACTGATTTGCCATATAAAAAACGCATGAACGAAATTTCATACAGACGGACGAACTTACACGATAATTTCAAATTAATATAAGTATATGCATACCCTTAATAATGTAACATAGTACTCTATATACGATAGATAATTTAAGATGACAAAAATACATTTAATTTTCGAAATTATAATAAATTTTCCCTAATTTTTATACAGAAAATTTAATCTTAACATTCGTTCGAAATAAGAAATCAAGAATTTAAACAAACTGAGAGCAACAATGCGGTAACATAGGCAATATGTATATACGACTCAGTAAAGTATAAAAGTAACATACGGTGTAGAACAGAAATTAACTAACGAAATTCCTAACTGCATGAAGAATAACTTACCAAATCTGTTGCATTCATATCCATATATAATTTAACGGATGGACACCCGAGCAAGGAGCCGGTATAACGCGGTGGGCGTCACTGGGCCCCTTCGGATGATTACCGAGTCCCGCTCGCAACGCTTGTTGTTATTTAATGACGTCTCTGACATTACCAGCACTGTCTCGTCTCCGAACAATGTTACGAGGTTATTACTTATGTCGAAAATAAATATTTTAATTTTAATTGATTACATCTTTCTCATATCTTCTACATACGTCCTTGCTTTAATGTGGTTGTGGATAAAATAACATCACTTCTAGGTTTTTATGGAAAGAAACAACAAAAAAATAAATTAGAATGATTCCCAAAAGTAAGTGATTAGCAGGAAGTAAAAATTACAAATAAAACTACTGACAACTAAACTTTTTTTTTCAAAATTAAATATATAAAACCGAAAGTAATGGCCGACAAACTCGATCGAGGCGTTCCATCAACGTTCGAATTTGAAATTTAAATATGGAACACTTACCGGTCGGACGTAAAACATTGATTCCTCTAATACGTCGTTATCAAGTGCCGCTATATCGGGATGACTCTTGTCGTGCGGTACTCGCGGTTAACATAGATATAAAGAGATGTGTATATCACATCGATGTACATTATTTTCTTTTATTACTTGGG
Source organism: Antheraea yamamai (assembly GCA_036509395.1). Lineage (NCBI taxonomy): Eukaryota > Metazoa > Arthropoda > Insecta > Lepidoptera > Saturniidae > Antheraea > Antheraea yamamai. The sequence continues at coordinate 13,691,152 of AP028444.1, forward strand.
ATTTTTAATACAGAATTTTCATGTGTATTAATTGACCTTGTATGTGTGAGTTTTTTTTCAGATTTGAGGTTGTGACAAAAAAATTGACAGTCTGTAAATTTAGGCAATTTGTTTATAGCTTTACAGTGTATTTACACTATATTTAAAACTCGCATCAGAGAAAGAATGCAACAACCTGACTGGAAAATACTTAGTGCTGAAAAAACTGTCGTGATGTTTCCGTACCGTTTCCCAAAAGGTGTCGCATACATTGTAATATTAAAAATAATATTATAATTTTTTAAATAAAAATAGTAACAGATAACAAATTTCAATATAATGTTATGATAAATTTCAAACCTACACGTTCAGTAGTATTTTTATAAAAAGGTTAATAAAACGCAAATAATTCTGACCAGGTATTTAAGACTCGTTTTGCTGGTTCTAATTACTTTACGATCACTATCCTATCCATACATAGAGTATTGAGAATATAGGCTTTTGTTATTTTCAGGAATAGCACCGGTAGCGGCACCACCCGCACACCTATATATTTCCATAGAGCAGCTTTGTTCACAAAACAATCTTCCTGTCCACAGAGTGTGTGGTTGGCACCACACAGCAAATGGATGGCATATCCGTTTGCTACTTCATACAAAGAAATATATTTAAATAACGAAGTGTAATTTTTGCCGGGTTCTTAATCTTTCATGTAGTGGCTTTTATTTTTTATAATCTTCGGTTGCATGTCCCTATATTTTATAATATTGGTAGCATCTTACGTAGATAATATAGAGCGTTTATCATTACATAGTATATAACAAAGTCCCCTACCGCGTCTGTCTGTCTGTCTGTCTGTTGGCGATAAACTCAAAAACTACCGAACGGATTGTCATGCGGTTTTCACCGGTGGATAGAGTGATTGATGAGGAACGTTTTAGTATATAATTTGTCAAGGATTTTTTTCATAATCAGGGCGGGACAACGTCTACCGGGCCCGCTAGTTGTGTATAAGTGAAGTAAATGGGAAATAATTAGAGATGTGCCGATTATGACTTTGGCCGACTAGCCGATTAGGTGATGGTAAAAAGCCGACTAGTCGGCCGACTAATTGTCGACTGCGATAGCAGCCGGATAGTTGGTTTTACCGTCTAGTCTCCGACTAATCGACACATCGAAATAATACCACATAGCATGAATTTTGAGACAACCTACAATCTTCCTAGAAAGTTCTATCAGGGTGCCCTCTTGTTGGAAAGAAGACTCCTGAAATAATGTAACTGATTGGTAGTCAAATTGAAAAATAACGAAGTACGTCAGCAGTGTCCGTTAATGTATATTAAAATTGATGTCTCATCTATTAAGTTTAACTCTCGGTTGACCGGCGCAAGCGCGGGCGCCCGCGCGCACATATTTATTTATTTTTACCGAAATAGACCGAACGGTCGTCGAGTGCGTCCGATTTTATAGAATGCCGTGAGCAATTTCACAGGAATCCCAACGTTTGGTTTATGTCTTAATGTAGTCGGTGAAATGGTTACATGCGAGTAGCTATGTATGTGTCTTAACCGATAACCAACGTTTTAGTTGGAAAAACACGTATTATAATTGGCCGAGCTGTAATGTTTGACTAGTTTTTGGAAACTTTGGATACGTTTTCCAAATGTAATTCATTGGACGCGTTATGAATAAAATTCTATGTCTGAATTTTAATTCAAATTTTAAGGGTTCATCATTATTACACGTCAATTACAATTATTGAAACGCCATTCTTATTATCTTATTATTGTCATTATTAGAGGATCATTGAGAACTTTTTTACCCCTCCAAAATTCGTTACGGTGTTTTCTTTCACTTAAAGGAATAAAGTGGCTCAATCAAAGTAGTAAAGAAATGATAGCTCATGGGTTGTTTATACAATGCAATGAGTCAAATTTTTCGGCAAAGAAAAATATCGCGGTGAAGCCATAGATAGTATATAGTGTTAGCGCTTTTTTAATGATCGCCTAGTTAGCTACCGCCCATGAGCTGAATAGCCGCCAAGTGTGTTCCAACAGTTGCAGTTAGTGAGAGTTGAGAGTCAATCCTCTAAATTATTAGCATATTACCTTTTTACGACAGTATGTCATTTAACATTAGGTTGTGGTCAAACGCTATGGTAAAACATCATAAAATAATTGACGTTCTAATACTTTACGAGTATAAAGTAAGAGAAGGTCAATTGTTTTGTGTAAGAACTTTTATACGTATAAAGATGTAGTAATATGTTCTTTAATGGTTTCTCCTATATATAAGAGTAAATGTCAGACCAGAGTCCAGTATTTGGTTCTTAAAAGTGTAGGTAAATATATAAGTATGGTTGCTGGCATTTGGTTGGCACGTCGGGGAAAAGAGTGTGAAGTCCGGCTAAGATCGATTTATCGGCCATTCTATTCACTAAATTATTATCTATATGTGTTTCTATAAATTGAAATTAATGCACAATGACGTAAATGTACACGCACGTGGCTGACGTAAAAGAACAAATAAAAAAAACGGATATGTCGTAAACACGATAGAAGAGAAACATTCGCATTACAGCAAAAAAATACAACAAAAAGCCAACGTCACACAGTGTTCCCAGGGGGTCAGCCATCAAGTAGCTATTGACTGCGGCTGACGTTGCTTAACTTCGGTGTTCAGAAGAGAACCAGTGTTTTCAACACTCTACCCGACACGGTCGGGTTCAACCTCTTTTCGTCATACAAAAAGATTACCGATCAAAATTTTAAAGCCTTCCCGTAAGAAATTTTACTTCAAAAATGCAATGTTTTATAAACGGTACATTCTCAAAAATCCACAGTAATTATGGAACTTAACAAATCAATGAATCACGGACGTATTTCGTCTACCGCACGACCACTACTATACTTAAAAACGCTTGTTTACACACTGTAAGTGCGTTAAGGATGTAAGTAATTTATTTATTATTAAAATCGCTCAAACTATCTCGCGATATAGGTCACCGCAACTTCCGCGGATTAAATAAAGCCGACTAAAAGCGTTGCCCGCGATGGATTTACAACAGTTTAATTCGTCTAGATAAACGGCACGTGGAGAGCTTTATGGCTTCCATGGTGTGTTTTAACAACAGGATTGTGTTATGCTGCGGTCGACCTGCCTCGCGGTTTTTCTTGATTCATTCGACTTAAACTCCAATCTTTATAACTAATCTACTGTTTACGAAATGATTTGCCTTTGGAAATAGTTCATGAATTATCTTGTATTTGCCCTGTTTCTTCTTTTCTTTTAACTCCCCTCAGAAGGACGAATCTTTAAAAAATATTTCCTAGTACATTAAGAAACCTGTGTAAATTTGTATACTTCATATCGTAGCAGTTATATAAATCTAGAGTATTATACGATAAAAAGGCTAATTGTGGTTAAATTATGCTTTCAAATTCTATAAGTAGTATCTGATTTTAGCGCGCTCAAACATAACCTCTTCAAACATAAACTCTCAGACAGTGAGATTTGCATAAGATTTTAGCTATTAGTATAAGTTAAAACAACATGAGTAGTCCGGTAAAACTGTTAAAAGCTTGCTAGTTCAATAGCGTAGTCCGTTTAAGAAAACAACAATATGTCTATTAAAATTTTGGGCCCGACAATTGCAGAACGAAATTTGGATACTAGATTCCATTAGTGATATATGAATATATTAAAAAAGGAATTGCTGACTTTTAGAAGTTAAAAAGAAGGACAACAAATTTGACACAAGTGCTTAAGTTATGTGATAATTGGATATTATGGTTCAATGATTCAATGATGATGATGATTGTCAATGATTCTGGAATGATCGATGAATATGAATTGATAAAGAAATTCGATTACAAGCTTTTACGAAAAATTATCATTTTATAGACATAATAATATTAGTACCAAACAGGCAAACAAAGACGCTAATACAACCCTGTTTAATATAATATATACTAATGAAAATATATTTACTTTGAAGCTCAGTCACATTGACAGTGCTTCGACTATTAGATGGTATAAATCTTTCATAGATGGTTCTAGGTTACTTTTATTTATTCGATTAACCATTTGCCATTGATTTAAATGCCAAACGAAGCTGGTGGGAATCAGCTAGTGTTTTATAACTAGGCATTTTGGTGATGTGAAACTGTCCAAGATTAAAAATTTTCACATGCAAATTGAAAAAATAAGTAAGGTCATTCTGGCGGGTTTCTTATACCCTCAAAATCATGCGATGATTGCATGTCACAATACTATCCGAGAACTAATGATTTTGATACCTACTTTATAGGTTATCCCATTGTCGAGGCAGACTCATAATATTGTCGCAACTTGTAACACGACACTTCCATTGTTCTCATTTGCATGTCAAGTGTAATTGTTCAAATTATGCAAATTATCTTCGTCTATAAAATTTCCAAATTACACGCGAATGTGTCCATTATGGTTCTTATTACGACGTAATAAAATCTTTAATGCAGTATCCCGGCGGTATATAAAGGTTAGTTATTTAAAATACAAATTGACCTTTGCCGCCCTATGAGACCCATTACGTAAATCGTCATTGTGTATATTAAAGTTAATTATATTTAATAGATTTTAATCGGACATAAAATAATTATGATAAAATCAATTTGTTCGTACGTTTTAATGTATATTTAATTTTAAGTGGATAATTGTGAATGACAATTGAACATCTTTAGTGACCATTTAAAATGTAGTTGGTATACTTGTTTGCCACGTTATATTATAAGGAAGAAAAAGATGAGAGGAACGAAGTTGTGATGTTTTTATAAGCAATCCCTGGACGATGTAATTAATTAGGATTAGAATTAGGAATAGAATTATTTATTCTGTTCAGATATTATGAATAATGACAAATAATTACAGAGTATAAAACAAAGCCCCATACAGCGTCTGTCTGTCTGTTCGCGATAAACTCAAAAACGACTGAACAGATTTTCAAGCGGTTTTCATCAGTCGATAATGTGATTCATGAGGAACGTTTTGGTATATAATTTGTCAAGGATTTTTTTATAATCAGGTCGGGACAAAGTCTGGCGGGCCCGCTAGTAAATTAATAATTATTTAAACTTCATTGTCTATCACATTTACTATGCTTTTATTAGTTTGCGATGTTGATTATATTCTTCGTTGATTATATTAGGTTGGAATTGCAATTGTGCCACAACAAATTAGCCGTAGAAATTGAAAATTCTGAAATTTTTATTATTAAAATGAATATTTTTTCTAAAACGAAAAAAGAAGGTACCAATTACGTAGTCCAATTGAACTTGCCATTATTAGTATTGTAATCTGACCTCATTATTGAGGTCTAATTAAGGTAGGTTATAATAGTTATCTGCAGAGTGAGGGACATATCCTCAGTATGCAAGGTAAGCCACTTTGGCACGTCTCTTGCGCACGCATTTAGCACAGATTCTTGGCGAGACACACTATATGTTCCGTATCTACGTAATGTCAGGATTCTTCCAAGGCGATCAGGGTTTGGAACATGGACGAAGTTCGAAAATGCACGTTTCGAGTGACTTTGTAAACTGAACCCGTCGAAGAGCGGAAGTAATACGAGAGCAGTTCCCGGCTGTGGACGCAATAGGTGCTTTGTATTTTAGGAGCACCTTGAGGGTTTATAGTGACCATTGTTTCAGAATTTGTCCTTGGTGAATCTTGGGTACCTAGTTTACCCGTTCAGACTAGAGGGTATACGTACAGAACCCGGCATCCGTTTTGACACGTCGAAGATACGAGTGAGATTTCTGGCTTGCTTCAGTTCTTTATAACGTTCTCTGTATCACATAACGCAACTACAGCAATAGACAAAGATAACGCTACACGAAAATGACGTCACCTAGACCTCTCACTTTTCAGCCCAACATGCCAAATCAAATTGCGGGGTAATGTAAACATTAAACGGGGAAACATTTAAATTATTTATTAATCGCTTTTAAATGGCATAGATTCTGTTCAGTTATAGTCACATGCCACCTGAACGCAGTACACGCAATCACGGACAACGGGAAAGAAAGAAAGAGAGACGAGCATATTAAAGTATATAGAACTCCATTCTCCAATACCCGAAGGCAAACAAAACACTGCTATCATACAACCCGAAACAGTGTTTACCCCACACCATTTATCTTCACACAAAAAGGTTGGCGATCAGAATTTAAAATCCCTCCCAAGAGAAGTTTCACTTCAAAAAAACCTATAGCCTTCAGTGATTATATCACATTAGGTAGACTATGCGTATGCCCGTGCACTAAGTCACAGCATTAAAAAAACTATTTGACGAAATGAAATCTCTTATGAAATATCTTAATATATATTACAGTCAAAGGTTAAACGTAATTTAGGATATTTATATTCGGTGTCTACAAAAACAAACGTGTTTTCTCAAAACTTAATAAAAATCGCTATTAATGGTTTAATGTTATAGAGTGTCCGCCCAACGGCGGGACATAGGTACGGTTCAGGCGAAATATATTACTCTAGCGACTTACAAGTTTACTACCTAATAAAAACACTACGGCCTTATTTGTCAAGAAATAAGATCCAAATTCGTTTATTTTAAAGCGAAAATGAAAAAATATAACCTGGTATCTTTACATCTGATTTAACAAAACACGCCTACAGACGACCGGCAACGTTAGGAAATTAAAGCTTTTGCTTAAATGTCGCGGTAGAAAGTCGTTATTAATATTCGTTCTTAGAGAACAAAGTATTAATTTTTACGTCAAACGCGTTATGTTAATGGAATTGACAAATATATGTAGAGATAAAGTTTAACGAATTTTCTTATGATCGCGTTTCTAAATGTTAGGTGTAAGAATTATAATTTTAAGTTATAAAGGAAGAGCCACGCTGAAGATATTACTGGTTTCAACATGAGTGGGTTGGCTCGCCCGGAGTACTACCACCCTCTCACAGAAACACTGAAGTAACAGTGCTTGCATTGTTGCGTTTCGTTCGGTCAGTGAGAGCGCCGGCAGCTCACCTCCCGTCCCCCTTCCCCTCCCCGCAAACACAGACTGGCAACGCACTTGCGACTCCCCTGGTGATCACTTTAGGTGACCCACCCGTTCGTTTGCCTCCTATGACATAAAAAAAGAGAAAATGATTAAGATCTTCCTTCTCTGTTTCTCAACCTATTTTCCTTATTTTTTTGAAAGACAACTTATTTAAACGCATTGAGAAGTATTTTAGGCAGGATATAATTTTACAATTTCGCGTCATGACATGCTACGTTAGCATGACTGGCTGTATTGCGCTGGCGCGGCTTGCGTTATACTAGCGCGCTACAGCGACGTGTAGTATTGGGGTCTGTGTACATGTAATATTGATATTTTACATATTGATATTTAATATTGATATTGATATTTAATATTGATATTGATATTTAATATTGATATTGATATTTAATATTGATATTGATATTTAATATTGATATTGATATTTAATATTGATATTGATATTGATATTTAATATTGATATTTTACAGCTCATCATACGTTTGATTGATTAATAGACTTTATAAAATGTATATAATTATTGCTCCGAGTGCCAATAGATATGAAAACCACACTAATGTTAATAATTTCAAAAAAACAAATTCTGAAATTTAAATATTGTCATTCACAATGTAATTAATATGAAAATTCAAAAGAGAACACATTTATTTCTTTGTTTTAAGTTTTCACATCAGTCGGCAGTCCTTATGAGCATCGATTTTTTTTTATTTAATCCGATTAATAGTTCGTATTATTAGTCCCTTAAAAAAAATAAAGAGAAAAAAAAAAAAAAAATTTCTTAATATTGAAACTTGAAAAATTAACGAATTGTGGTAGAAATGTCCACTAGACGACCACTCGTAGTTATATAAAAATAAAGTCGAAACAGTCTATTATTTAAGGTCTGATTATATAAATTATTAAAAACCTGCGTCAAATCGCCCACATGTCACCTAAGGCCACGACGCGTTCCCGAGTCAATCTAATTTAATTGCCAGACAAAAAAAGACGAATCGCTTGGAAACTCATAAGCGCTGTCCCCGCCTATGTTTGCGGTTCCTGGGATTCTATAAATTCATGGTCAATTTTTTTTTCGGGACCCTTTGATGACGGTGTAAATGGATTTGCTATGGGCTATATTCAACGACAAGTTTTATTTCATTTTTAATAAACTATGATATTAATTGTTACTGTGGCAATATGACGATATTTAAAAAAAAAGTGTGTGTGTGTACTTATGTACACGCGTTAGAAGTTATACTTCTTTGGCATAACAAGTTAAAATCTTTTCAAAAATTTTATCTTTCGCCTTATTCTACGTTTGTAGAAAAAACGACACTAACAATAGAAAAAAGGTATTTAATACATTGAAAGTTTTAA
>AP028444.1:13700056-13741452 GCA_036509395.1 Antheraea yamamai
AAAATCTTTTCAAAAATTGTATCTTTCGCCTTATTCTACGTTTGTAGAAAAAACGACACTAACAATAGAAAAAAGGTATTTAATACATAGAAAGTATTAATATAAAGAAATACAAACAACAAATACAAAGAAACAAAATGTTGACTATTGCTAATTTCAGGGTGTCGGGAGTAAAAATTTACTCTCACATTTTTCCCTAACGCGCCAAAAGAAGTATAATTTCAACAACCATTTTTCACGATATTATTGCATGTTTCTCAATGTATTCTAGCCTGTCTGTGTCAGCACATCCACATACGTGAAGAGCAAAAGGGATCTTTACAATTTTTAAATGTGCAAGCTATTTATGACCCTGCCAATTTTTCAATGTTCTTTCTATTCTAAACAATAAATGTATAACATTATAATTTTTTTTTATCGGCTTAATTTACTCTTAACCTTATGATTTGATTCATGTATGATGTAACAAAACATACAAATTTAAACCCAGCAAAAAATAATATTAAGTATAATAATATTCAGTAATTTCCAAACTATAAGCACAATAACGGATAAACATAGAAACAAAGAGATGTTAACTTTTAGGATATTATTCTCATTACACAGTATAAAACAAAGTCCTCTGCCTCGTCTGTCTGTCTGTACTGTTCGCGATAAACTCAAAAATTACTGAATTAATTTTCACGCGGTTTTCTCTAGTCATCGTCAGCTTGTGAGAGACTCACTGCAGGGCCATATGCCTGTTCCCGAAGAAAGGCATGGGCGTAATTATCATGTATTGGCCCACGACGTATTAGTGATCTTAAACTCTGAGAAATCCACAGTTCTATGATTTCCCACATATAGTAGTATCACAAGAACATTTCTCAGGTTCAGGTTTCCTCATGATGTCTTCCTTCACCGTCAGCCGATAGTGTTACCAATTTAAATTAGTAAATGCACGTGAATTCCGAAAAATTCGTTGTTACATGCCGAGGTTCGATCCTGGGACACCACCAGACCACCACGACTTCACCAGTAGATAGAGTGATTCATGAGAAAGGCTTAGGTATATAATTTGTCAACTTTTTTTTTATTATCAGGTCGGGATAACTTCCGCCGGACCTTCTAGTATTAGGATAAAAGTAACCTAGGTCCTTCTCCAGATCTCAGACTTTTCTCCAAGTTTTATTGCGGTCAGTTCACAGGTCTAGTCTTGGAAAGATCACAAATATAAATACAGGTCAAGCACTATCTTTTTACACTATACACTACTAGGTTTTGCTCGCGGCTTCGCTCGCGTTATTATATATTTAACCTATCACTCTGGAACAACACTTTTTCCGCCCAAAGTCTACGTCGTTTTCCGTACAACATATGTGTAAAATTTCACAACAAAATAACAAACAAACTCATTTTTGCTTTCACAATATTCGTAAGGATTTTTAAAATTATATATATGGTTTTATTATAGGTAAAGAAAATTAATAACTATTAATTGTGAAATAAAATGTTATTCTCAACTGATCGTCGTTAACTTACATTCTTTGAATACAGATAAAAGATTATAGTCTATTAATTTGCATTACGTGGTGTGAGCTAAATTTATCGCACAGACGAAACGGATGCGGTAGTTGCCATTGCGAAAACGTCTGCTTAAAACCCGGTAAACACGATGTTTAACGTAATTGTTTATCTTTAATTTCCTTAAACGTTTATAAACTTAAATAATACATTTGTAATCGTAGTGTATTAATACTTACATGAAAGCAAAAACGGCAAGCGATATCATCATAACATCAGCCTGTAAAGGACCTTGTGCAAGACCATAAGGTTTATCCCGAAGATAAACCTGTGTATAATCGCCACACCATGTCATAGATAATCGCCATGTCATAGTCATCTTTCGAATGCTAAATATATTACAAATAAGCGTGCTCGTACTATAATAGCTTAAAACCAAACAATGTTATAAAAATGAAAAAAAGTAATTTTTAATGCATGCTTTTTAAATGGAGAAAAAAATCAAAAAGAAAATGTTTCGCAATAGGATTAAAATGAAGGGTTCAAATTTGGGGGATTTTTTTCTCGGCATCTAGAACAATATTAATAAAGAATCGTTTCCTATGAAACACCCTAATGTATATTTAAAAAAACTAACTGACATATATCAACGAACACTTCAACCGCACTGAGGATAGAGCCCTGAAAATTTGCATATTACACTATATTTTATCCGTTTTTTTACTTTACACTATAGATGAAGGAACTAACACTAAAGAAGGATTTTTGGAAATTTAACCACTATTAAGATGGTGAAAAAAAAGGAATTTTTTTTTACGAAAATCCGTCAGTTTTTAAGCAGTCACTTATTCTAAACTGCTAGTCTATAAATAAACCTGCTAATATTTTAAAACATACGCCGTTTTAAAAGATTACATAAAAATTGAAACAAACCTAGCAAGTTATTTATTTAATACTAGCTGTGCCCGCGACTCCGTCCGCGTGGAACCTAATGTACAAAGACAGTGACTAATAAAATCATCTGAATTATCATCTGTATTAAGTTACCGTATCTACTTTTCGCTCGTACTTAAGTCGCGTCGTCATTAAAATTACAATAACTTTTTATGGAATGAACGGATTTTAATGGAACTAAGACTAAATATTACTCGAGGATATGCTTTATGATTTTCTTGGTGAGATTTTATCGTGAATGCAGTACTTTAGCAGTAATGCGTGTTCAAACAAACAGACAGATAGATATATAGACAGACATTTATAAAAATGATTGTAATGTATTTTATAACTCATTCCAAGACACCTGCAACAATTTTTTACATAAAAATGTGAAAAGTACAGGCACGTTAGATTTACATTCCTATTATCTTATATATTAATACGTGAACCCAAAACTTTGTACACCTTTTTAAGCGAATCGCGCAAACGGATGAACTTGAAATTTAGTATAGTTAAAGTTTATATGGCGGAGAAGTGCACAAAGCTATTTTTTTTATATAAAAAGCATTACAAGTATATTAAATTAATTAAAATATACATTACTCACACTACTGCTTGAAATTTACACAACATAATATACATGTAAATGATAAGGACGTTTTGACATCTTTCATCCTTCTTACGTACCTTTACAATAATTTTAACATAACTGACGTTGCATTCCTTACATGCTCTTTGAAATCAACTGGTCAAATTGTAGGTTAATAATATAATATGTAAATTCAAAATATACATTAATAATTAATAGATAAATAATTTATCTTTAGTAAATTTATGGAACCACTGAAATAATTATTATTATTCTCTTTGGTCTTATTGAATGTCAAAATTTTTAAGTGACAGAACTGCTTTCACTTCATGTCACTTTTCTTCATGTGGTCATAAGAATAAAGCAATATTACCAAAGTCAATGTCAATATTTTAATGTTTAATATTTTTATGGTGAACTCACTTCAAATGAAAATTCAATAAAAAAAGGAGCAAAAAATACTTTATGCTTTATGCTCATAAAATCCAGGACTTAGATCTCCGCGGTTACATTGATGCAATTCAACTTGATGTAGCAATTATATTTAGTACAGTTCATGATGAATTTTGAACAAAAATTAATTCATTTTCAAAAGTTAATGGTAGTATTAAAAACATCTTTGTTTTGGATTCATCATTTGATTCTATTGTGTATCCATTACTTTTCCAAATGATGATACTACTAGGCATAACACTATTCCTCATAATGTACAGACTACATTTTATTCAATATCACCCAGAAATACCATCCAACCCATGGTGTCGTGTAAAATTAATTGAAAATTATGTCACGAGTTGCGATAAATTTCTTTATTTTCGTAAAGTTATGTTTACTTAGAATTTGAGAGCACTGCCACTTTATGTAACCGCCTGTTTTTTGTTTCAAATTTATAATTAATTTCAATTTTCATTTAGACGGCGATTTTTTAAAATATTTATATAATTTAAAAAAAAAAGTGGCAAATAACTGAGTAGCCATGATGAAAACCTTTGATTATAGAAGTATACCCTTTGACAAAGGAACCCTAATAAAGTTCAAACTTTAACGGCCGGTCTCAATAATCTAACTCTAGTTAAATGTAAGTAGCTATCTGAGATAGATCCTGTCTTCTAATCTATCTATGACTGGTGTTTCAATAACAGTATTCCTTCAAGCTCTGATAAGCTCACAGATAGATAGAATCTTCTAACTCCAGTTAAGCACGTCTCTCAGACACGTTTTGTTTCTGCGTTTAAAATATTTACTGTCATGTTTAAGATGAACATTATAAGTATATTTAATATTTATATTTACTAAAATTATTATGATTCGCTAAAAACTACATTTTAACACAATTATTATTGAAAAATAATATTTATTGAACGCTGTTTGCTCTTGTCATTTTACAATCTACTTAAAATTCGAAACGTAAAATAACAAAACGCTATTCTTGACTTGACTTAAAAAATGTCGACGTGATTTGCCGCTGTTTGTGCTTTTTCTAAGAATGTAGTCTACTAATATTGTTTACATTTACATATTATAAATATATAGGTTCAGATTCTGTATATTCAATTTCGTTGTTTATTCGAGTATCAAAACTACGATCTTCAAATTCCCATCATCTGAGTATCAATTAAATACACCGGCTTCATACAATTCAATATCATTTATATAACAAAATAAATCCATGGTTTTTTATTAAAATATATTATTTAAGAATCCTTCAATAACGCATTATCCTTCAAAATCGGGCGATAGACGAAGATCAAACAAAGGATAGTGTGAACAAAGGAAAGTTAACCGTAAAAATGTTATTGAAACGATTTACTTTTTTTTCTATGAACTTATACAACTAGGGTAACGGATAGACCCTCCGGCAGGAAGTTTATAAGGAAAGATAGAATTCTTTATCTATCTGTGTTTATTGAAACGCAGAAACGGGCCAATAGTTAGCTGAGGTAGTTTTTTTAACTGCCAGTTATAGATAGATAGGTTATTGGAACCGGCTGTAAATAATCAATGAACTATGGTGGAATGTCGACCACTGGGCGCCCACTAGTATGTATAGACGTTTCATTTACGACAGTACGTAGGTACCACACAGTTCGTAGATTTGTACTATGATTTAATATTTAATAGCAATTCGTCATATCGTCTCATCAAACTTTAATAAATAAATCAATTTGATGGTTATTACGAAATTTATTTCATTTGCCCCTTTATTAATTTTACCCTTAAATACTGCACCATAAGGTAGATTTTACAATGTGAATATTTTTGAATAATTGATATGCAAATTACCAAGCAATGTTTGCCAACGGATCGTAATTATTATAATGAGACTTTTTTTAAACCGTAATGCGTTAATTGATCAATTAATTAGCCACGTTCAATTATGACATGTGAAATTTTTATACATATTATCTATGGAGTAATTAACAATAGTCTTTTCGTTTATGTTCTACAAATGGTTACTTGGTACTGAGAGGAGATAGTTTCTCCAAAATTGTTACCAGAATTGGCATTTGGAAACGGAATTTTAAATCTACATTATTAGCGAGTATGTAAGTGACCGACCTGGTGTTATCTTTAATAGAAAGATTACACTCACTGTACTGTAATGCGATAACATTGAAGTAAGTTCGTATCCCTCCAAATTTTCCGCTGCCTCTTCTCTTGCAGCGACTCCAGCCTAGATCTGATACTTTCGGAATGGACCTCTCTTCCCCGATGCTTACTCGATACAATCAGAACTCATTAATTACGTACAAGAACCTACATCGGACCTTTCCACTCGCAGAATAGGTACTTAGGTCCCTTGAGAAACTTTTTTAGTTTGTGAAACGTAGCGATATTTGTCAAATAAGTCTGCTTCTTCTTCTACACATTAAAAATATAACAAAAATGAAGTGTCTGTGTGTAATATCAAGATAACATTTTTTAACTGATTGGATATGAAAGTATACACGCTACTGATAACAAGAATGCAGTTTAAATTTTTTTTCTCGGTCTGTCTGTCTATTCGTCTGTCTGTCCGTCTGTCTGTTAGTCTTTAGTTTCAGGTAATCTCCGAAACGGCTTGACCGATTTTGACGAGAATTTCACTGTCAGATAGCCGAAATTACAGTGGGTGACATCGGCTACTCTAATTTAAACTAACTGTTAACCGCGGTTTCGTCCACATTTATACCTCTAAAACAATTGGACCAATTTTCACGGGACTTTCACTAGCAGACAGCAGACCTTATAAAAGTAATTTCGGCTATTTTAATTTAGACTAGCTGTTAACCGTAGCTTGGCCCACAGTGCTATATAAAAACGATTGGAGCGAATTTCACGGGACTTTCACTGGCAGATAGCTGACCTTATAGAAAGTAATTTAGGTTATTCTATTTTAGACTAACTGTTACTCGCAACTTCGTTCGCATAAAATATAGCAAGATTTGAAGAATTCACTAGTAATCTATATATCTGTAAATGTAATAAAAGTGTAAATTGAACGTGCCTGTACTTTATTTTACGATTTTTTTTTGTGTGTGACTAAGAATAAGGAACTAAAATATATCACATAAACTATATTCTTAAGTAATATTTGGTCTTTATTTCATTAAAATCGGTTATGTCTATCAAAACTTATTGTAATTTGAATGACGGTGAATATCACGATATATTAATTTCATACAAGGATATTACAGTTTTAAGAAACTACAATTTTTACAAGCACTACACGTTCAGCGATGTCTATTACCTTGCGGTGGAGAAGTGGGGCAAGCGGTTTGGTGCGAATGCGCCGGACAACGCAGACGGAGTAGCGGGTATCAGCTAGTACTAAATATATTTATAGTTATATAGTTGCTTAGCTCTTATGATTAGTTACATTCATTCAATTTACAGAAATGTATGAAAGGTAACACAGTGCAAGCCGATATTGGGCCACTTTGGCACCTTTCGGCTAGCTACGTCTCCAGTTGAATACCTTCTGCGCTCGTCATCAAAGTTGGTGAAGCTACCAAGGCACTTAAATCCGATACTGTTCAATACCTCCTTAAGTGTATTATTGTATAGAACAAACATTGATATACGTTGTGCCCATAGACCTAGCTACCACGGCTCTATAATTTCAAGCCACGATCTTCTTGAAGTGTAGGTATATAGCAAGTGCTGATGGCTATGCATGGATAACGGGGCCACTGTAAGGTCGCGTTTGTGATATATCACTACAGTATAAAATACTAGCCGACCCGTGCCCACTTCGTTGGGCGGTAACAGGCATTATCAAGCTACAACTTTTCTCTAGAACTCAATCATATATATCTCATAATTAAGGCAGCGTTCGTAAGAAACGTTTTCGTTCGACCATTTTTCTCCGACTCCACAGATATTACCCCCTACAACCTCACAAACTTTACCTCTTTATAATATTAGTATAGATTATAGATAATATAATTAGTTAATAGCTTCTGTCCGCGACTTTGCACGCATGGAATAGTTATTTTGAGCTAAGACGCAGCGGAAACTCTTAAAAGGAAAAAATACCCCGATTTTAAAACATTTTTCATTGTTGCTTCGCTCCTATTAGTATTAGCGTGATGATATGATGATAGCTTATGACACTCACAAATAACGTGGCTTTCTATTGGTAAAAGAATTTTCAAAATCGGTTTAGTAGTTCCTGAGATTACCCCTTACAACGTCACAAACTCACAAACTTTACTTCTTTATAATATTAGTATATAGATTATAACCCCTACCCGCGACTTCGTCCGCGTAGTAATAGTTACTACTCTGGGCTAACGCTCACACACAGCAGAAGCTCTCAAAAAGAAAAAAAACATCTCGATTTTGAAACATTTTTCATCTGTGCTCCGCTCTTATTGGTCTTAGCGTGATGATATATAGCCTATAACCATTCTCGATGAATGAGCTATATAACACTGAAAGAATTATTCAAATCGGACCAGTAGTTCCTGAGATTACCCCTTACAACGCCACAACGTCACAACGTCACAAACTCACAAACCCACAAACCCACAAACTCACAACGTCACAAACTTTACCTCTTTATAATATTAGTATAGATGAATCCAAGGGAGATCTCAGTAAGAAAAATATTTTTTGAAATTTTTATGTTTTAGGCTTGTCTGATTTTGTTATAGTGAAAGATTAAGGAGACGTCTGTAACGTATAATATAGTCAAACCTATTTCTCCAGAATGCAGTAAGATTGTGGTAAATGTGGAATGAAAGAATATTTCTGAGTAAACATTTGAAGTAATTAGATAAACTCAGTTTTTCTTTAGATAAAACTAAGAACTAACTAATAAAACTTGTAAAACCACATAATACAATAGCCGGTGTCTGGGGGACACTGTTAAAGTAATTAAAAACGGCGTCAGTGACATTTTTGTCATTATATGCAAATGATCGTACCACTCCCAGGCAGGTATAATTAAGCACTATAGTTTTATTACTTAATGATTCTCCGGATTGATGAAGGTACATAGTATATTATTAGGTATGCGATGCGATGATTTTTTTTAATATTAGTAAATTTTGAAACGCTATTCATTATATTTTGTTGAGTCTGTGTTATTTCAACTAACGATGGTTTCATTGTAGCGTGTTCAGATACAGCGGCGATTGACGTTGGTTTGAATTCCTATAAAGATAAAATTTATTGTGACAGACGTATAACATTATGGTAATATGGAATAATTGCTAGCTATCGCCCTCGAGTTGTCAAGGACTTAAAAGTGTGTTCCAAAAGTCGGATTTGCAAGTAAGTCTGTCTTATATAAAATGGTGCTATGCACACTGTCACTTAAAGTCATATGACACTACGGTAAAACCCTATAATGTGGAGGTAATACAAAAAACAAAAAAATTATAATAGTTAAACGATTGTTCCAGTACAAAGAGATTTTATAGTTAAATCTTGTGATTAAATAAAGATATTAAATGACAAATGAGCTTTCCTCAACGTATGGTAAAATATTTGTTGTTTGAAATTCTATATATTCATTTTGATGCTTTGTTGGTTTCATACATAGTATTTAGTAAATTTATCAATACATTCATAATTGCTGTGATATCTACAGGTTACACTATTTGGTAAGTCTATCAGTAATATCATAATTGTTGCGATATCTACAAACAATTTACAAGTTACAGTTTTTGGTAGATCTATCAATATTCTCATAATTGCTGCGATATTTACAAACAATTTACAAGTTACAGTTTTTCGTAGGTCTATCAATATTTTCATAATTGCTGCGATATCTATAGATTACACTATTTGGTAAGTCTATCAATATTTTAATAATAGCTGCGATATTTAAAAACTATTTACAAGTTACAGTTTTTGGTAGGTCTATCAAAATTCTCATAATTACTGCGATATTTACAAACAATTTACAAGTTACAGTTTTTGGTAGGTCTATCAATATTCTCATAATTGCTGCTATATTTACAAACAATTTACAAGTTACAGTTTTTGGTAGGTCTATCAATATTCTCATAATTACTGCGATATCTACAGGTTACACTATTTTATCGATATCTTCATGTTTTCTGTTATATGTATCTACAAGCAACCTGGCTTACTATTTGTTATTAGAGTATTACGAATACAGTGCAATCTAAAAATAATTATTACCAGCGAGTAATCTACAATAAATCCGCAGTTTTCACAATCATGCAGCCAGGTAAACCTTATAGACGCTGGTTTACACTAAAACGCAATCTACTTAGATGCAGACATACTACTATTCCACAAATATATAACGTAGGTAAAACGATTAGCTAAAGAATTTAATTTCCAGCCACACTGGCAACATAGACTTACAAAACAATATGTAGGTATGAGAACAAGCAGAGATGTGAATCTTGTCGCTGTGACACTGTCAACCGAATAACAAGCTCCACGCACATCTCCCACAATTGTTATTCTCCGACATATTGTGTACATTCAGCTACGAAATTTATTAGATATGACAATTTAATTTCAACGCTTTTTTGCCTCAGACGATTATAAGTTTAACTATGAGTATTTTACTTTGTCGATAAACAAGCTGTTTATCTATTTATCTTAAATCCTGACTAATATTACCAATGTGAATGTGAGTTTGTTTGTTTGTTACACTTTCACATCGGTAATTTTACATGTTTTCAATTGTCAAACGATAAGGAATGGAACAACGCACAAGGAATCTTCATTTTTTTTTCTTACTTTTGTATAAGTTTTTATTTGCTCCTACGAAATTTATTTTATAATAATTTTCAGTGAGTAAATTATTCTTAAAGCTTTTATTTCACTTATGAAGCGTTATTCTATGTATATCTCGGTGTCCATGTTAATCAACAATTATTATTTATTCAATACTAGCTGAGCCGTGTAACTTCGTCTGCACCAAATTGGTTATTACCGGTTTTAATTGCATTTTTAAACGCGATAAATCTAAATAAACCTAAAAATGTGATTGCAGTGATACCTACCGTTTTAAATTGTGAATGTAAACTACCCAGGGACTCACTGAAATATATACCCAGTTGGTATGTGAGAAATCTTTTAAAATAAGCTTACAACCCGTCTGAAGTTACCGTAACCTACCGGGTCCAAGTAAGAAAACAATTTTAGAAAAAAAAATAAACCGACTTCGATATGAAAAACCATTAAAGCACTAAGAAGCCTAAAATAACTTAATTATTAAAATATCCAAATGAAATAAAAAAGATTGATATTTGAGCTACCTATAATATATTTGAAGTCAATGCCAACCTAAATTCATATCATCTACATACAGAGTTTGGGCCCACTCTCATGTCTCGTGATGTATGGATGTAATATAATTTAGCCTATTTATTGGATTTCAAACTTCGAATTCAAGTAGTAGCTCAATTATAACGTACTGCACTGCACATATTATATACATTATACGCACCAACGGAGCCGTCGATTCGGATCCCAATAGTATTTTTTTAAAGCATAGGCTAATAAATCTAGCGTAAATATTTAGCTAATCTGTCTGCTATAATAGCACAAACAAAATTTACCAAAATCTGCCAAGAATTTCATTGACTACTTTTTTTTACTTTCGTCCGTTATCCTGGAGAATCCCTTACGTTTTATGGGACAAAAAGTATCCTGCATAAAACTTTATAATGTTAGTTATCACCGTGTCAAGTTTCGTCAAAATTGTTCAGTACTTTCAAAGTTAATACTTATTCACAGGGACAGACAGACAGACATAAATTGTAAAAGGAATATTTTTGGCTTCTATATCGATGACGAAGTCTACCCCGATTATAATTTAAAAAAATAATTTAATCTACAGATTTGGTCTAGTTACAGTTTTATCATAAGTATAGATAGCTAGATTTTAAATAACATAACGTGCGGGTAAATAGTTCGCATAATAAAATAATATTTCTCATATCATAGAATATGTGTGGTGGTAGAGTGCGCGTACCCAACTGGACTGACACAACGTAGAAAATAACAAAACAGCGACCTTTTCTGATTTATTTATTAGCTATATTTAATAATCATTCCATCATTTCAAGGGACCCACTGCAAAGTCATAGGTCTTTTCCTAGGTAAGGAGGAAGGAAGGTTTGAGTGTAATCACCACTCCAGCTCACGACGTATTAGTGATCTCAAACTCCGAAAAATCAACAGTTCTATATTTTCCCACATACGGTAGTATCTACTACAAGAATATTTCTCAGGTTCCGGTGTCCTCACGATGTTTTGCTTCACCGTCAGCCGATAATATTATCAATTTAAATTAGTAAATGTAGGCGAATTCCGAAGAAATCGGTTGGTATAAGCCGTGATTCGAATCTGCTGACATCGAATTAACATTCCACCGTTCAAATCACTCTATTACCAGCACTTTATCATTTTCATTTGCCACATCTAAAAACTATATAAATTTTATATTCCACGTTCATTGCAAATGTCGAACCGCGGAGACAAGCGGCAAATTAAGATATTCCCGCGGCAACTTTACAAATTGTTATATGAGATCGTCTATTGTTTACCATCTTTATCACTCATTATATCAGCCTGTCCGTCTCTTCGAGTTCCTTCATTACAACGGACAATTATATTAATGTTACATTATATTTTGCGTTACTGTGATATTATACATATCTACTTTGTGTATTACATTTCTGAGTAAAAACATTAATTAAGGAAATATGCTATTATGTGTTACATAATGAATGATATTATTTCGCCTTTTTTATCTAAACACAACGAAATGACTTGAGTGTATCTGATTTTAAACACAATACAGTCCTATTATCATTAAATCGTACAAAAATAATGTTAAAATAATCAAAGAATTAAGAGTTTTGTTCGTTTTTATTACTATTATTTTATACTAGCGATCAAAATTTGATCATAATTAATGATTTTTTCATGTTTCGTGATTTCATGATTGTAGAAAAAAATATCTTTTAATTTTTTTTTATTGGTAAGCTCGTCAGTATCTACTAAACAAAAAAAAGGAATAACGAAAATGGGTTGAGAAAGAGAGAAGGAACATGTACTAAGCTTTTTTGTCACTGTATATTTGTATATATAAGATACTTACGGAAACAGCATTAATTTATATGTGTTATACGTTTACAAAGTGGAAGTTGTTATACCTTTTGTTCCAGTAAAGCTGTGAAGGCCCAGGGTCGGCTTGCTCGGGGTAGTACCACCCTCTCACAGAACACCGACGTGAAGTAACAGTGCTTCCATTGTTGCGTTTCGTTCGATTAGTGAGAGCGCCGGAGTACCACCTCCCCTCCCCTTCCCTCCTCCCCACCCCAAACACAGACTGGTTACGCACTTGCGACTCCCCTGGGGTTGCTAGTGTCTATGGACGGCGGTGATCACTTACGAACAGGTGGGTACCTGTTCATTTCCCTCCTAAGATATAAAAAAAAATGCGAAACCGTGAGTAAAGTTAGTATCTTATAAATATTTATAATTAGTAATGTTCTTAGAACACACTGTATTATACAATGTACAAGACTATAATAAATTAAATAAATTGCCACCCCTCCCGACTCGTGCATTCAGTAAGAAAGACAAAGCAAAAATTACACTTCGAAAGGATTACTAAACCCGAATCTAATTAACTCTGAGGGCTCTTAATTAGTCCCCATTGTAACATGACAAGAGAACCAGCAATTTTGCTATAGCTTCACAGTTTGGGACACACTGCTTTAGAGTTAGACTAACAAAATGATAATTTTTATTATAATTATTTTTATTCTTAAAAGTAAGAGTTATTTGATAAATTGATACGTTTGTACATTTAATGCAAAAAATGTAACAACAATTCTATTGATTTACCGTACGTCTGCCATAATAATTGTCTTGCAGAGCGAGGAGCCCAGAATATTGTTTAGGACTTGTAACGCAAGAAGAGATTTAAGTGGCACTTACCAGTGTACATAGACACGCACCTGTATTTTCCACACTCCCCTCCCTGCCTTGCCAGGTTTTGTAAGAACCTACAAAGCCTACTTTGAATGTTCTTTCCAATACGGAGAATATAGTGACTCTCGAGAGGCTAAGATCTCGTAGTAGGTTTTGAAGGGGTTTTACTGGTATACCCGGTGCTATACTGCGTATAAGTTAATCATAAAGCCATTTCTGGTTAATTAAGTTGTTAGATCATAATATTCATTTATTTTTAGTACGTGGCCTTTGGATGACGATTACAAAAAGTTATACTATTAATTCACGTTTAAACTCTCTTAAATGTATCTCTAAAATATTTGTTAAGATGATATATATAGTTCAAAGTTATATGGCTCAAAGCCAGTCTCCATAAAAACTTTTTCACGTTAGACTTAAAGGACCGTATGTTATTAAAGAAAGACTTTATATACTGGCCGGAAGGTGTTTCTAAAGACTTACGGTATAACAGACGTTACGTTTTTAGTTCGTACCGAAATAAAAGTTATTGTAAAACTGTGGCTCCTAAGCCCATGGCATGTGGTTCTGTTATGGAAGAGAGACGTAAGGAAGTCGAACGTCACGTAAGGAAAAATCGTTACGTTACTCGGTCTCTTTCCTGTCTCTATCTTTCTCTTTCTATCGTCTATATATAAGTGTGAGTGTGAACGTGCCATTATGGGAAGTTTTTTGATGTTTATTGAGTATTTATTTTATGAAAAACAATGATAAGCTATATAAGCGGTAAATACTAATAATTACCTAGGTTCAATTTCAGTTAAGCTGTTCTCATAAGATAATTCAGAACTGTATAGTTGTTACTACGAGTGTAAACATATCCAACATGAATGTCAGCTGACAAGATTTAACAATAGTATTCCGAACAATCTAACCGTGAGTCTCGGCTAAAGTTTGGGTAACAAATCAAAACAAGACATTTAAAAAACGTTTAACTAAATCATCGTTTCTCTTCAAAACGGTTTCGCTTTAGATAATTATAGGCTTCTGCCCGTTCGGGGTCTCTTTCACAAGTACATTCCTGAGAACTAATCAACGAGAGGGAGAAGATAATATTTCATTTCTCTCTCTAACTAGTGGTCAGAATATGCATTTTGTGGTAGAAAACAATCAGGGTTATTGTATTTCCGACGTGTCTAAGAGCTGTTGTTAATTTTCTAAAAGCACCAGAGACATACGCAATTTAAATGTCTTGACTAAGTATTTTTTGTACTACAAGATGATAAAAATTAAAACTGATGAAAGATACGGGACAGAAAAAAGTGACATCTACATAATCAAATGGAGCATTTTCGACGAAAGTCTATAAAAAAAGAAAGGAAAAGTAGAAGAGCTAATCACTTAGTAAGTACCTAACATATTTACATCAAAATATACAACTAAAGCATTTTATATATCTCTAAAATAAATATGAATCCTTTTAGAAACTTTCATCATCCAACTTTTAAGTACAGAAGTAACCAAAAAGTGCATTAATTGACATATTGCATTTAGCAATGAGAATTGTATTTATTTTTAAGGTTATTTGTTAATTGCTTTTGTTGAATAAGCGTTTAATTACCTCATAATCAATAAATTGAGTACTTTATTGTTCATATACGTAATAACATTATCTAAAGTAAATAGATACAACAAATTAAACATATTAATGTATCAAATATTTGTCACAACCTTGATAATAAATCAGTATATTTAAAAAGTCGTGGCAGTCATAAGGACTACCGACAGAAATGAAAACTCAAAATGAAGGAAATAACTGTGTTTTTTTGTATTTTTAAATTAATGAAATTAAATATTGAATTTCATAAGTAGTAAATTTAAATGTTTAACATTTATCTAGTTTTCACATCTATTGGCATTCCGAGCAATAATTATATACATTTGTTGTACAGTCTTTTAATTATTATAAAACATCAATGTTATCTGTACACAGGTCGCTATACTCCGCGTCGCTAGTCTGACGCCAGCGCAACACGTCACGGTCACACGAGGTCATCGGTGACGCGAACCGATAAATTTTTTTGCTACCAACCCGGCTAAGGAACTTTTTACCCCAAAAAAGTTTAGCGTCCTTATGAATACTCGAGAACATGTTTATACTATGATAAGTTGAAAAATGTAAGTCATAATTGAATTTATTCTGAGCATTATTAAAGTGATCTCTTCCAGTATTTTGTTAATACTGCATACAAACCCCCAAACACCTCTTGTGTGAGTGTGATCCACTGAAGCCTACACGAAACCGGATTCTGGGGAAGCATGTATTGCCTCCGGATGAGGTACAGATGCTCTCAACCAAAAAAGTCCTGCAGTTCCTAAATACTATAGGACTAGGCGGAGAGCTTTAGTAATATGGGGCGATCACAATAGATCAATACTGGTCGCAATGATACAGGATAAAGGCCTGCATAGCCCCATTTCCAGAATAAAAAAAAAATACTGCATAGGTTTAGGAGTTTGATCACATTTTCATCTGATCTTAAATGACGATGTACTCTAAGAAGGTAACACGCTAAATCTAGAGAGGACTGCTTCTCAAGTGCAGCTCCTGGAACGCATCAACAGGTGCTTGACGACAGATATTCAACTTAAGGGAGGTAGCTAGCCAGGTTGATTTAGATAAAGCACTACCACCCTGCTGTGGCTTACCACTATGTTTTCCTTCAACAAAAGCTCCAAAACTCACAAAGCTTCAAGTCTACGTCCATCGACGCTGTGTTCCGACACGTTATCAACTGAGCCACCAGCGCTTTAAGGAGATTGTGCTTGAAAACCTTATAAATCTAGATAATGAAATATAAAATTTTGATAATCAAATAAAATCAAAAATACTTTATTCAGTTAAGGCCCTAATAAGGCGTTTATGAACGTCAAAACTACCACCGGTTCGGAAAACAACCCAGTCACCGAGAAGAACCGGCAAGAAACTCGATCGGGTACTTCTTTTTAACATATATATATATATATTTCGAATACATTATACGTTACAATATCGTTTTTAGTGGATGCACAGAGAGGAGTCAATTCCAGACGTCACCATCGTTCAGGTATTGATCCACTCTATAATAGCCTTTCGACACTAAAACCTGCTTGACATGGTGCTTCAATTTACAGTGCGGCAAATAGGTAATATGTTTTGGGACTTTATTGTAAAACCTAACACTATTACCTAAGAAACCATTATTGGTTTTGCTAAGTCTGAAACGTGGGACAACCAGTTTGTCACAGTTTCTAGTATTTAGATAAATATAAATAATCGTACTGCACTATTTATTACACAATATAACAATACATTTACCATCATAATCGAGTTCACATGAATAAAAATAATTAAAAAACATATTATAGATCTAAAGTGGTCTTAATTTTATCAAGACAGGACTTAATTTGCATTCTCGCTTGCATCTAGAGCACTTAGCGTGAAGATATGAAAGGACGACCGCGTGTCAACTATCAATCTTGTCGTGGGACTTGGATAACGTTCTACCAAATAACCATTACCTATTGACATAGTAATCTGTGCTTTATCTTGATTGAAATAAAGCGTAATTTTGTAGCAGAGGATTTATGTTTGTTTACGTGCGACATTCTCACACCTTATTGGGAATGATAACTCGTAATCATGTTTGTATATTAATTTTAAGAATAATAAATATATAGAAATGTTGTTTGTAGAGATTCAGTTTCTTTTATTAGGTGGTATATGAGACGAAATTGCAATCCTTTTCCCAAAAGTATGACAAAAGTAGAAATTATCAAAAAGTTAAAAAGAAATATGTGAAATTAATAATAGGTGATGCTAGAGAACCTAAAAGCTTATATTGGTTACAAATTTGAATACTATGTGTGTTTACCTCTCGAGCTTTGTTGGACCAGTAGACAACGGAATTGACCAACGTATCGTGACCTCTTCATGAAGGATAACATCATAGCGAGACTATAGAATGATGATTAGAGCTTATTTATTTCTTGCCTAGCTAGAGCTATCATCCAAAAAATGAATTTATATCATAAAGTTTATATTGTGTCTAGGCTGATGCATTTGACAAACAATCCCTATATGTTAGGCTTACAGTGTTACGATATTAGGACACTATGTTACTAATATATTATATATATTAAACAAACGCGAAAGTGTAATTGCAGCAAAAAAAACACAGCTAAATTATAGCTAGCTATGAATTTTTAGAAAGCCCATAATTTTACTAATTTGAATTCAACTAACAATTTCGAATTTTCGACCGATAACGCAGTAAAACATCATATGAAAAGCCATGTACTTGTAGCCATGTACCAATGGTGATTATTACCGTCTCGTTTTGTACTTGTATCCATGTACCATTGGTGCTTATTTCCGTCTCGTTTTGTATTTGTAGCCATGTACCAATGGTGATTATTTCCGTCTCGTTTTATACATGTAGCCATGTACCAATGGTGATTATTTCCGTCTCGTTTTGTACTTGTAGCCATGTACCAATGGTGATTATTACCGTCTCGTTTTGTACTTGTATCCATGTACCATTGGTGCTTATTTCCGTCTCGTTTTGTATTTGTAGCCATGTACCAATGGTGATTATTTCCGTCTCGTTTTATACATGTAGCCATGTACCAATGGTGATTATTTCCGTCTCGTTTTGTACTTGTAGCCATGTACCAATGGTGATTATTTCCGTCTCGTTTTATACATGTAGCCATGTACCAATGGTGATTATTACCGTCTCGTTTTGTACTTGTATTCATGTACCAATGGTGATTATTTCCGTCTCGTTTTGTACTTGTAGCCATGTATGTACCGATGGTGATTATTTCCGTCTCGTTTTATACATGTAGCCATGTACCAATGGTGATTATTTCCGTCTCGTTTTATACATGTAGCCATGTACCAATGGTGATTATTTCCGTCTCGTTTTGTACTTGTAGCCATGTACCATTGGTGCTTATTACCGTCTCGTTTTGTATTTGTAGCCATGTACCAATGGTGATTATTTCCGTCTCGTTTTATACATGTAGCCATGTACCAATGGTGATTATTTCCGTCTCGTTTTGTACTTGTAGCCATGTACCAATGGTGATTATTACCGTCTCGTTTTGTACTTGTATCCATGTACCATTGGTGCTTATTTCCGTCTCGTTTTGTATTTGTAGCCATGTACCAATGGTGATTATTTCCGTCTCGTTTTATACATGTAGCCATGTACCAATGGTGATTATTTCCGTCTCGTTTTGTACTTGTAGCCATGTACCAATGGTGATTATTTCCGTCTCGTTTTGTACTTGTAGCCATGTACCAATGGTGATTATTACCGTCTCGTTTTGTACTTGTATCCATGTACCATTGGTGCTTATTTCCGTCTCGTTTTGTATTTGTAGCCATGTACCAATGGTGATTATTTCCGTCTCGTTTTGTACTTGTAGCCATGTATGTACCGATGGTGATTATTTCCGTCTCGTTTTATACATGTAGCCATGTCCCAATGGTGATTATTTCCGTCTCGTTTTGTATTATTTTTCGTTTTCTATTATTATTATAGTCTAGCAAAATCGAAATGAGATATCATAGTTTCCGTGCACACATTTGCAATATAGTTTAAAACTTTGTGATTAGTAGTCTATATATTTATCATCTATATATATATATATATATTTATCACAGAATATTATGTGCGGACAAAACTATATATTTCGTAATATAGATGTAGATAGTAATAAATTATCAAAAATTATTACTGTACACTAGAAGACACTGGTGACTTCGTTTGCGTTTTTTATTGTCTTACCGAAAAAGAAAGACGTATAGGAGTGAAAGTAAATATATACATTACTTACAGAATTTCTCTAGTCCTTGATAGTGCTTGATACAATAATAGTAGTTTCTTAAACCTTTAATAGGTAACTTAAATATCAAACGAATACATTTATAATAGTTTTCTAAATTTCTAAAAAGTAAATGTAAATGTGTATAGAAAGCTATTCAGTAGTTTTTACGTAATGGATGCAAACCGTAGACCTCTATCATTTTGAATATATAAAACATAGCCGTGCCCGCAACTCCCTCCGAGTGGAACCTAATTTAAAAAAACAGTGACTAATAAAATCATAAGAATGTATTAAGGCCATTTACTTATTTACTTTTCTCTCGTATTTAAGTCGCGTCGTCATTAAAATTACAATAACTTTTGATAGATTGAACCGATTTTAATGAAATGAAGACTAAATGTTACTCGAGGCATGTCCTTTATAATTGTATGTATAAATGTTATCGTGAACGCAGTACTTTAAATATATCTAAAGGTCTCATCCATTCCATCACAGTCTCCCGTTCACACCATTTACAATCCCTTACAATATCAATTAAGGCGACACTGAGTTATACAAGATAGATAGTCACCGTTTGACGAAGGCAGAGCACAGACCATAAAGTTGATAATAGAGACGTCGACGAACACGCGAACTGTCGATAGTCGATAAAACCCCTTGAATTACATCGACAACCGGACCGTATAACATTCCCACTTACATTTAATTAGTAAACGGTTCTAGATTACAATAATGGATTCATTTAGATTAATTAATCCGAGAAAAGATTAATTTTATTTAACACCTTCGAGTTGATCACAACCAAATACTTTATTCAATTTAGGATCTTATAAAGTAATTATAACATTAAAAGTATATTCGCCTGTTAGAAAAACACCGAGAAACACAACAAGAAACTCAATCACCCTCCCAATTACGTATTTCACAAAAGCAGAGCGATAGCCGAAATGAATAAATATAGCTTTAAAAATTGCAAATTCAGATTATGTATTAGTTACAACAAAGCATTATCAACGCAACTACAGTGGTACCTACAAATAGAATACAGAATCTTTTTACAAGTAACTATAAAGATGAGTGTAAATTTATTTTAGCTTGCGTTATCGCAGGTATATAATCTGTTTTTGTGATTTTGATTGCGATGTCTAGTTCTATATCGCTTTGCTCTTGCGAAATACTTAATTAAGGGCTGGTTTATCTTTTTTTCTAACTATACTGTGATAATAAGGATTATAATATATTATGGTGAATATAACGTAATAACCTCCCAGAAGGAATCAAAAGGGGACAAATTATTAAGTATCGAATTTTATTATTATGTACATTATAGGTTGGCTAAGAAAAGAAATCTGAGTACTACAAGTAAAATGTCGATTAATTAAATAAATACACTTCAAGTTTAAAAGTGATGATGATAATGCATTGCAACTATAAACTGCAATAAGTAACTTGGCATATTAACTTAACAACTTTACTTCAAAGCTAGATCAATTTACTACAGGTGTCTTGACAGAAGAATGAATTAAAAAAAAACTTAACTCCTTAACTTAAACGAAGCAATTATTTGCGTTATACCCTGCAGCAACAAAGTTTAGTCCGAGAGTGGATGATGTCTGACTTAACATGATCATAATGAATTCTCTATCCTATTCGATTATAGTAATAATAACAAAATAAAGTATGTATAATTTACAAAATTCAATCTAACGCCCATGGTTTTATCCTAGCGAAAATTGTCTAGTATTTCACTGGAAACTGTGGGATTTATCTCGATTAGTTTTTTTACTTTATTTTGTTCTCACTAATTAACCTCTAAGGTCCTACAACCGTCTTAATTTACCTATGTTAAATTGTATCTTCACTGTTGAGCCTTTATGAAAAATTATAATGACACGTAGCTTAGATACACTTAAAAATGACAATAGAATTTTTATTTATTGACTATTTGTATAAGTACTTTCTGAGATTCTTTTTCTTGGTTATGTTTATATCCCACTACTGGATATGACAGTTTTGCTTATCACAAGAACTGAATTACATTTACATTGAATACATTTATATTACATTGTGTAGTTCCAAAGGGAATCGGTAAGCAAAATTTTCGCTGCATACCTTATTTTAATGTATTATTTAACAAAACAACATTGTAGTGTAAAATGTACGATAAAATAAAACTAAACATTACGAGCTCCTGGTGTGCGAGATGTTAATAAATGAAAATCATAATGGAGACTAATAGATCACTAAAGACGTAATAAAATCCAGTTTTTACAATTGCCATGACATTTACATTAAACTTTACAAATGGGTCGTCGAGAACTTGCGATAATTAGTACAGGACTGTCAAACCACGGGTACTGGCATAAATTGCAGAAAACAAATTGAAAGAATCCGTGTATCTGAGTCATGTTTTTTTGCAAATTATTTCAGTTTACCAACAGGATGATGTGTAATTAATCATTTTTTTGTTGTTAAATGCGTGCTTTACTTGACCGTAAGTACAAACTCAAAAGCAAAGAGATCACTATAATATCTTTCCACCATGCTAGTCGTCATTTGTTAGTTTTTACATTTATTTATTTTTGTACATTTATTGTAGTTTAAAGTCTTCAAACTTTTATTTTATTCCCGCCTTTATCCACAACTTTTCATATATACATTCGTAATTATAATATTAATTTCTTAATGTAAGTTTTAATGTTATTGTAAGCTATATACGTGCGTAAACACGTTGTTAGGATTTAGGCTTGTATTTGTGCTGTGTCGAAGGATTATATATATGAATCAAAGGTCTTATAGAATTTTTTTCTTTTTTGACTTTTTGAATGGATCTCAGGTATTAATACCATTACTACAATACATATAATACAATGAACCACATATTATAAAACAATTACAGTGACTGTGTTTTTGGTTTGTAGCGAGACATGCCAGCCAACGTAACGGTGACAATTGCCGATATATTTTAGATATTGTGGCGGTCACCGTTATTCTAGTGTCTTTACTTTGTCATGTTACCATGAAAAGGTAGTTCTAGACAGGTCCACTTCGAACGACACGGCCTTAAAGCAAGATCACGGCCAGTTATACTCAGATTTGGAAATATTTATCACTTAGTTACACATTTACACCATATTTCTTGATTTTGGTGATCAAGGGTATTCCATTGAACTCACAATTAAGTATCTGCGAGATTCGAACACAGTTAAAACATCAAACCGAACGAAGGAAGAAGTTCACACGGACACATAATTACAGAAAAGTGGATGCCTTAAGTTTAATGTCTGCAAAGATTAACAAAAAAAAACAAAAGAAAATTGGTACACTTTTGCTGAGTTTTTGTTTGGCCGGTAACTTACCGTTGTGGTAGCGAGCGTGGAAATGCATTATCCTTTGGTGAGGTACTCAAATTTGTTCGATGCATCTGCCCCTGGTGAGGGGACCAAACAACTTTACAATTATCGATATCGATATGTAATTTAATGACACAAAATATAATAAATTTAAATTATATTTTTTTCATCTTTTGCGAGTTCAATCTAGGTTTAGCTAAGGTACCAATAGTATACGTTTTCAAATTATTATATATTTAATTAATTCTGCTATGCGAATCTATTCTTAAGGGCGCTGAAAATAACTCAATATAATAATTAAAAATAAAAAGTGGCTGGGCATGTTCACAAGTAGTCCGGTGAAACTATGAAGGCCTTGCCAGGCCAACAGTGTAGTCAGTTCGAAAAAAAAAACCTGTTCACAATATCAATAATCTTAACAAATAATATAAATGAAAATGTGAGTTTGTTTGTTTATTACGCTTTCAAGCCTTAATTAATCAACCGATCACCATAAAATTTTGCATACACGTTCTTAGCAGTACAAGGGAAAAATATTCAGAAAAAAATCTTTTCGCGGAGGATATATCAAATCTACCTTAACAAGTGCGAAGCTGCGAATAAAACTAGTAGAGGAATAAAGTGATGTTGATATTTAGATTATAATAAGTATAGTGAAAAATGATTCTGTACATTTCTCTTTCAATCTATACATACATACATCCCAAGGTTTTCATTCAGTTTCGTACTAGCTACTAATTTTTTTTATTTTTCTGTACAAGGCATACATACATATATACATACATAGAATAATAGGAGGTCCAACTTGATCATCTACATTCATTTATGTTGAATATCACAAATATTGATGTTTAAAAGTGAGTTAAATGTTTTAATAAAAATCTGCAGAATAAAAAAAACCAAATTAAAATAATAATATATGTTTTTGAAGTGAAACTTCTTTATCGGCGTTGGAAAAAATTTACCGTCACATTTTTCCGTTACGCGCCATCTTTTTTGTATTCATGTCTATGATAATAAAATCCTTTTGTTTAAACTTTATCTAATTTAACTTTATTTTTTAATATATTAATGAAATTGTTTGCCATAAAGAAAGAAAGGGTTTTTTTTTTTTTTTTTTTTTTTTTAACCAATTTCTGGAAAGTTGCATATAAATCATTTTGCGAAAAATAAGGCCTTAAACAAGTTTCACTTCTTACGTGTGTACACTAGTACACGCACACATTTTTTTTTAGTTAGTTTGACCACGCTAATTCCTAGAACTACCAAATAGTTTTGAAAAACTCTTTTTGCCTCTTATAGCGTAACTATTGAGAAACATTACAAGTTAGCTAACATCACGCTTTGCTATTTAGGAGCAGAACACATATCATATAAAGTATAGTTTAGAAAGTACTGTAAACAGGAATGCTCTAATTGTACGGATGGGAATGCGGCATGGGGGCCGGGTGTCGGAGTTCCGAGTCGGATTGCCTACCCGACGAATAGCGAGAATTATCGTGATAATCGCAACTGTGAATGCCTATGACTTCATACGCTACAGTCGTGCATTATACAAATTTTGTTTAAAATCACTTAACTGCATTGATGGTGTTATACAATTTTATAAGTATCATGTTATAAACACAAGTACAATTGTTAATTATTTAAAAAATCATCGACAAATAATACAACCCTAAAACCATTCAAAACTCATCTTTTTTCAAACGTTAGTTAGCGGTGCGTTTCAAATTTTTTACCCCTTTTTTGCCTTTAGCCATTTTGGACAACGAAATGACCGCAGATGTAACAAAAGCCAGGTGTTTCGTTAGAGACGAGATTGAAAGTATACAGCGATGCCTCTCGCTCTAATGAAAACGCATTTATATGCCTATCAATAGGAGGATTATTATTACTATTTTTGTAGTTCCAATCTATGCGAGATCATTCGGTCGCGGGTTTTTTAGACATGTATGTGATATAACATCTGCCTCAACGGTTCATACGATGCAGGAGCAGCATTGTTATCTAATTATTATCGAACAGAATTGTAGGTCAGATCTTTTAATATTTTTATGTATCCGTTTTATATGTTTTAGTATCAAGTTCAATAATTAGTAATGTCCGGTAATTGCAGGATTACAACTCGAAGAGATATTTTGAAATGATAACTGATTGTTGATAGTGTTTTGGTATGAAGTCGATTGACATAGCTTCGAATCCTTATAGTGAGCTGGAACTTTAGATGAGATTATGGCATACCTAATGGTAGGTCTTCTTTTAATGTTTGCGTCGTTAGCTACAACTCTCAAAATAAAACCGAATACTTATTTATATGCTTCGGTAGCAGCACTTTATGACGGTCCTTCTTTACGTTTAGTGTATTATCATGTTAAACCATGTCGTCATTAAACATCAGGTGAGAACATGGTTAGATGCAATGACGTATAAAAAAAACTGTGTGTGTACTTATGTACACGCGTTAGAAGTTATACTTCTTTGGGGTAACAAGATAAAAATCTTTTCAAAAAATTTATCTTTCGCCTTATTCTACGTTTGTAGAAAAAACGACACTAACAACAGAAAAAAGGTATTTAATACATTGAAAGTTTTAATACAAAGAAATACAAATAACAAATACAAAGAAACAAAATGTTGACTATAGCTAACTTCAGGGTGTCGGTTTTTCGCGACGGTGTGCGCGCGCACCGTAATAACTTCAGGATGACGGTTTTTCGCGACGGTGTGCGCCTATCGTAATAACTTCAGGGTGTTGGTTTTTCGCGACGGTGTGCGCGCGCATCGTAATAACTTCAGGGTGACGGTTTTTCGCGACGGTGTGCGCGCGCATCGTAATAACTTCAGGGTGTCGGTTTTTCGCGACGGTGTGCGCGCGCAACGTAATAACTTCAGGGTGTCGGTTTTTCGTGATAGTGTGCGCGCGCACCGTAAAAATTTACTCTCATCGTTTTTCCCTAACGCGCCAAAAGAAGTATAACTTCAAAAATGTAAAATGAAGAAAAGATATTTAATTGCTATAATTATATTGTTTTTATTGCATGTGTTCTGATCTGCCCGCTTTTAACATTTATTGAATATTTTTGATATTATTTGTACAGTGTAATTTAAAAGTAATAAACGCCATAACCGACAAAAATACTGTGTAACGGGATCAAAACAAAGGAAGAACACCAGTAACTCCTTATTAAATATGAAATCAGTTGAGATACGATATAATATCATTACTAGTCCGTAGAATATATGAAACAATGTGACTAAAGATCCGCACCGCAAGACAAAGCCGCAACGGCACAACCGAGCTGAATAAATAGCCATACCATTTACAAGAGTGTAAGATATGACGTGATATAGATCACTCACAACGTAATAAATAAATAAATAACATAAGAAAAATTACACCGTAAAGCGAATGTAACCGGAGGCGCCGAGACACCGTTAGAAACGTGCGGATAAGACATAAAAAAATATCAATTTATATGAATAGGTACGCAAGTGACGTCATAAGTTTTAATCGCAATATAAAATTTCATAACAATAGTGTAGGTCAGTGATTCCCAAACTTTTTCAGTCCATGGCGCAGTTTCAAGTTTGGTTTTTGTCACGGTACCCTAACCTAGCTAGCTAGTCGAAATAGATACAGTCTATAGAAATATGTAGAATGATAATAATAATAGTAAAACTCTTTATTACACGTTGAAAATATACAAAACTAGCGGGCGCGGCAGACGTTGTCCCGCCCTGATTATAAAATAATCCTTGACAAATTACACACCAAAACGTTCCACATGAATCACTTTATCCACTTGTGAAAACCGCATAAAAATCCGTTCAGTAGTTTTTGAGTTTATCGCGAACAGACAGACAGACAGACGCAATTGGGGACTTTGTTTTATACTATGTAATGATGATGAAAAATGTTACTAGTTAGATAGCCATAAATAGTATGACATCCACAACATGTATCTGTGTGTGATGGGAAGTTAATGGTTTACGTTGTTCCTATGGATAATTGCGTTACGTTACGAGATAATTACGTTAAGCTACCGGACAAAGTTTAAGAGGAGTGTCACACGATGCCCCTATTTACTTTGTACGGCGCACTTTGGGAACCTCTTGTGTAGGTTATTCAGGGATAACCATGCAAATTTGAAACCAGCCAATAGTTTATCCTACGAGCAAGCAAATACCTCTTGACATTAATGGCGTATCTTAATTTCATCTTAAGAGTTAGGTTCGTCACGAATATACTCGAAAAGGATATCAAGTAGTCACCTGTGGTAATAGCGAGTTTTTTAAATTCATATAAAAACATATTCTATTACAGTAGACTATAGGTTCTGTCAAATGTAGTGTGAAAGTTCTTTATCTGCATTGGAAAATGACCTGAATAAAGTTACTATAAAGTTTAAGATGTTATAAACAAAGATTAGAAACACTATTAGACCTTGGTAATCTTTAATTGTAAGTAAACCGAAATGTTTTGTCAAATAAATAAAGTTACTAAAGTGTTTCTGAATGATTTTGTTTTTGAATTTCCGAAAGATTTCTGTATGATATTCCATACAAACAATCAATTACGGGCAGAGTTTGAAAGGTTTTTCAGAATATTTTACTATATAGGAAATACCAAAACAACAGAAAATATGTTCGTTTAAAAAAAGGGCTGCGTCTGTATATAATGATAATCGTTAAATTCAAGATTCGGCAATATTTTAACAGAATATTTTCGATAAAATGTATTGAAGACAAAAATCAAGAAGATAAATTACATTTATACAACACGCTATTAAATTTTCAAAACTGCTAAAATCAAAACTTTTATATTTTAAAAATGTATATCATTTCTAATATAATTTTTTACTAAATATGAGATAACTTGCAATTTTGTAAATATTTAATTCTGAAAGGACAGCGTCGTTAGTGTATTTGAAATATGTCTTCATATATTCACCAGTTTAAATAAATTTATAGTCAATATTATTTTGAAGTCTTTAGGTTTTCGGTTCATAGAAAGACAACGTGAATGTGCCGCGCGCGAGGGAGCGACAGGGACGGATGATTTAGAAACCCCTCGGGAGAAGCGCGACGCGACCCCGTATTAATATTGTGACTTCGCGTAGTACACTTATAGGTTACAGAATAATCACAAGGACTGTTGACAAATATAACGATATTTTTATTTAGTTTTTTTTACGTATTGCACGGTAAGTGAAATTTCTATAAAAGTTTTTTTGAGAACACTATTATTTATTTGAAAAAATGACTTTTCTTTCAGTCTATAAGAGAATAAATCATGTAAATTTGTACAAACTGCATTAAAATACATGATAAATTAAACTTTTTTATAACTTAACAATTGGGTGGGTTTCATTATAAAAGTAATACTTCGATATAAACTCTTTACTAATTACATATAGGTATACTTTTAGACGTATGTAACTACAAAGTTTATATTTAAATTTCGATGAGTCTATAAGATTTTATATCGAACTAGTTTTTGCTCGCGACATCGCTCGTGTTAATGAAGATTTGACTACTCGGGACATTTTTTGAACTAAGAACTTTTCTAGGCGCGTTATGCGGTATTTTTGGCAGGAGATAATTTATAATTTCGCGCCATTACAAGCTATGTAAGTATGAGCGGCGGTATTGCGCTTGCACGGCTTGCGTCTGGCTAGCGAGACGTAATATAGGGGCCTGTGTAGTATTGATATTTTACAGCTCATCATACCTGTGATTGATTAATAGACTTTATAAAAATGTATATAATTATTGATTCCAGTGCCAATAAATAAGAAAACCACACTAATGTTAATGATTTCAATAAACAAATTCTGAAATTTAGATATTGTTATTCACACTATAATTAATATGAAAATTCAAAAGAGAACACGTTTATTTCGATTTTAAGTTTTCACTTCTGTCGGCAGTCCTTATGACTTCCTAGACTTATTTTTCTATATGAAAAGTACTGTATGTCCTTTTCTGTGAACCTAACAATATCTATGCACAGTTTCATGATGATCGGTTCAGTGGTTAAGGCGTGAAAGCGTGACAGACAAATTTACATTCGCATTTGTATTATTAGTTAGGCTTACGATGTACGTAATACGTAACATCTTAGGTATGCTTTCATTGTTGAAAACAAAAGATATAGGAATACTGTAAAAATGATGCATCTGAAAATGTAGCATATACAAAACAATTTTGATCACTCCTTTCCCACTACGTTTTGGTGTCTGTCGCGTTGTACCTCGAGCTAAATTGGTACCGAAATTTCAAATTCAAATTCTGGTTTTCCCATGTGTGCCCCGCGGCGGGACTCCTTTTAACGTTGTAATTGGTCCTTTGGTGATTCGAGACCTGATAGATTATTGCAGCCTTTGATGTACTTGATTGCCACGGTGTCGTTCGGTTTAACTCATCACTGGATTGGTGCGTAAGGGTGATGGTTTGGGTTAGGTCATGATTTTACACACACAGACAGGTTGATTCTGTATTAGCTGTAGAATAATAACGGCTACAAACTTCACAATGAGTCTAAGCTCTCTGTGAAGGAAAACATCGTTTTGAATTTATAGCACGGTGGTAGGGTTTTCCTTTATGCCGACCTGGCTAGCTCCCTCAAGTTGAGAATCGATCATGAAGCATCTACCGATGTGTACCGGCAATACTAGATTACCAATTCCATTATTAGAATTCCTTTGTTACCATATTCATCCATGTCAAAATACAAAATAAGGGAACAATTCTACAATAGTTGTACTTTTTATTTCTATTGAATGGATAAACATTTATAAGTAAATATATTCTTCTTAGATTTATAAAATATCAGCTTTCGCTATATAACTAGCTGATACTCGCAGTTTCTATTTCGTAAAAGTGGTGTTGCTCTGTCATAGAAACTGTGTTTTATCTGAAGTAATTGTGGGCTGTTTCGTTTGCTTCCTTTAACGCTATCGCCGAATTCATATTACCTTTTTTTTTTTTCGAACAGACTACGCTATTGACCAAGCAAGGTCTTAACAGCTTCACCGGACTACTAAGCCGAGCGCTTAAGGCATTCAGCCGATTTTATTTTGACAACTAGCTCAAGGGTGCACGGCACACCTCGGCTTTGGCTGTTGCCTGACACATGCAATTCGCGACCTATCTGAACTAACCTAAGCTAACTATTCATACCTATATGAGTTATTGAAACATATATGTGTACCAAGCATACATACCTCAACAACTCTTATATATATTTCGTATCGGATAATATTCTAAACTATTTCAGTTTAATAAGGGAAAAAAATTAAAAATAAAACCTTTCCACTTGCATGTGTAAGCGTGTATGCGTGCAAATGTGTAGAGGTTCATATTACCTTTGACAAATTTTATTATTAGTAATTATTCTCCACAAAAAATGTAGCCTAGATAATACTCTGAAAAGTATCTATCTGGGTTTAGCTCCGATAAACAACAGACAGCTCAAATTTATTTATTTCTAAATTGAAGCTGTAGTACTTGAATTAAAAAGATGTTATCCGTATTAGTTTGTTTGTTTGGTTGAACTTGCTAATCGCAGGAACTACTGGTCCGAGTTGAAAATTCTTTCAGTGCTAGATAGCTCATTTATTGAGGAAGGCTATATGCTATATATCATCACGATAATGCCAATAGGATCGGAGCAATGAATAATGTTTCAAAATAGTTTCTTTTTCTTTTGAGAGCTTCCGCTGCATGTTAGTGTTAGCACAAAGTAACTATTCCACGTGGACGAAGTCGCGGGCAGAAGCTAGTATTGTATGGGGTATCTTTATTCAGTAATAATGTATTATTTCCTAGAGATAGGTTTAATCTATATTAAAAGCAAGCGAAGTCGCGAGCAATAACTGGTGTATTATTAAATCAATAATCATATTGTAAAAAGATACAAATATTATTATAATTACTCGTATGTCTTCATTATAATGGGTCCTCGAGCCAGGGCCGCCTATCCCTTCCTTGATTCGTTTAAAAACAAGTTTATTATTTCCCACGGGGGCGAGGAAAGTCGCGAATTTCATAATTTAATATTTACCGGTCGCAGAATAAAGGATAATTAGATCGGGACGTGATTTGCTACGGGAAGGTAGAATTAATATCAATATTCTTTGTTTTAGCTTAGGGATGAGATCATGTAGTGAATTATATCGATATATTTATTTTATATTTCTACAACAAACATACATACGTTTTTTAGAACTATTCACATACGCTACTTTAACATCAATATATATCATATATTACAAGTATAAAACAAAGTCCCCTACCGCGTCTGCCTGTCTGTCTGTTCGCGATAAACTCAAAAACTACTGAACGGATTTTCTTGCAGTTTTCACCAGTAGATTATGTGATTCATGAGGAAGGTTTTGGTATATAATTTGTCAAGGTTTTTTATAATCAGGGCGGGACAACGTCTGCCCGGCGCGCTAGTTCATTATATAATACAACGTTAAGATACCTTATTCAACATAAACCTTAAACTAGAAATAGTAAAAAACAAACATATGTAATCTCTATATGTACGATTAATATACTTTTGAAACTCAATCACGTCATAACCACTAAACGTATCGACATAGGACTATGACCATTCGACGTGGAATGTTTCGTAGATGTTTCTAAGTTACTTACTTAGTTTCTGTTTTTGATTGATTCTTTGCGATTTTTTAATGCCGAACGCTTAGGACGGGAGTCAGTTAGTATTTTTCTGCATACAAATAGACATCTTAGGTACCTACTAGACAGTTATCTTAAAACAATCCTTAATCCATATAGCGCAAGTGTCAAATCAGACAACCTAAAAATAAACTTTGTGTCATCACACCACGATACAATAACTGAATACAATAACGGCAACCATTGAGAATCTACAAATCAACACTAGCTGTAAGGCTGTTATCTATTTGTTAACATTATGAAAACAAGATAGTAGATATACAATATAAACGCTATATATGATTAACGTAATTTGTCGATATCGATACTATTTGTGCAACATCACTAAAGCCAAGAAAATGAAGACAAATGCTTAAACGGCGCGCATGGGGTCCCGGATTCGATCTCGGAATGAGACATGACAAACAATCTATGACATACATAATTTTGTAATGCTACGTTATTTAGTTATGAGGGGGGAAGAATAAGGTATGATCGGTGTAGAACTATAAAGACACAATATATATATTATATTAGCTTATAAATTACTCGAGTTTTGTCAGGAAAGAAAACGACAATAAATATAACTATTTTGGAAAGACTTTTTTTTTAATAAACCATAAAAAGTATTCATCATAATATTTGAACAATATCTTTATCTAACATTTCAACGGTTGTCCGGTACAAATGACCGGGATACTAAAATATATTCTTAAAGATGTATAATTGTGACTGATTCAAAAAATCGACTATTTTCTTTTTCTTAAATACAGTGAAACTTGGTTAAATGGGACCTGGATAAATGAGAAACCTCTAAAATTGAGAGTTGCAATGAGGTCCCGGTACTTTTTCATTGAATTACCTCTGTTAATGGGACTTTTCGAACCTGTTTAAATGAGATCTGATTTCTAGGATTTATTCGATGTTTACCTTTATAATTGAGACTCTGTAACTCAATTCCCTCTATGAGACAAATTAATCGGGTTGGGGCAGGTTGTGACACTTTTGTTTACAAACATCAGAATGTCTTTCGCACACGCTCTGTTTGTCAGTACTATCTCAGGTTTTGACCTAAAAACAAGGGAGTAAAAGTGTACAAAATGCCCAAACGTAAATATAAAACGTTATCAGTATCTGAAAAATTAAAACTTCTATTTATGATTGTGGAAATTCGCGTGATGAACTGTGTAGGGAGCATAGCATAAATGGAATAGCCGTACATTTCGACCTCTATAAGCGGGAGCCTCTGTAAATGAGACAACTATAATTTTAAACCTGCCTAATTGGAAAACTCGATTAATGGAAACACTCAATAAATGGTACAACATTGTTGGTCCCTTGGAATCCCAATTAACCAGGTTCCACTTATATCAAAAGTATTGTTGGAAATGATGAAAAGAAATCCTGTGCAAGCCACAGCCCTTAATATTAATATTAAGATATCCCGCTTGGTAAATTTTAATTTCCCGTATGATCAACATGGGAAAGCTTGTTTTTTTGAGTTTAGAATTTTATAACTCTTTGGTGGTTCATCAAAAAGGCTAGACCAAATCATTTTCTTGTATAAAATTGTACGCTCTACAAAAAAGCTATCTTATAATTTTTTGAAATAACTGACGCGTTTCGAAGTTATTCTACTTTAAAATATAATTTGTAATATTTTCTCATTGTTTTCCAATTTTTTGACGAAACTATCAAGTTTATCAAAAAAAAAAATGTCGTTTTTCAAATTTTTTGTATTTTAATTTGGTTTCACAGACCATTTTACTTAACTGTCAATACTATCGTAGATTAATGTATCAATAAATATATGTAAATAATGTCTGTGTATGTGCATAATCCAAAATTATGCACTCATTTTTGTATGCCGTCTGTGAGACGTAAAGTGTCCATCTTCGGTTTTTGTATATCAATGTTTTAAACATAAAGTTTTGTAAATTTTGAATTTTATTATTTATGTTTTTTATATGGAATATTGAGGGGTGGCAATTTTTTTTTATTGTCAGGGACAATACAGGCGTCAGGCAGAGCGTCGGTAAGACCTATTTCAAGTTTTAATAGATTTGTGAGACACCTAATCTATTAATTCCGCGGCTTAACAATTAAAGTTCGCAACTGTTAGACAAGGAACGAGGAACACTGTCGTCTGTTTGGACTGAGTGGATATAAAGCGTTAATGAAAGACAAGTGTCTGGTGCCAGGCACTGCGAGTCACCAACTTTAACTGAGCCTCCCTAAACGTGCGATTAAATTACTTTGTCCAATAAAGCTTTCATAGACATTACAATTGTACAGAGTCGTCAGTGCATTTCTTTTAAACACTCTGTAGCATATAGGGCTTGATGAATTTTAACATATGAGGTGTCGAGTAGTTCGTGCTATTTATAGAAGTATCATCGCTTAATATATAAGTATAGTGTCTGTAATTGAAAAGAAAACAAAGGCGGGAGAAAAATAAATCCTTAATTCATTGTGTTACGAAATGATAGAAAACAGTGCGGGTGTTAGTGTGTACACGCGGAGAAAATGAAACTTCTTTGGCTTATATGTAGTATATTATATATATAAGACAATGTTCATAAGCTATATACTACACAAAATCCCGCAGTATAAATACTTAACTATTCATTTACTCATTTTGCTATACTACTAGATCCAAATAAACACTTATACATACTGACGTACACACAAATACATATCTACTTTACGTATAACGTGTAACGCAAATTTTTCCCTAACGTACATTGATATATAAAACCCAAGACGCACATTCAACGTCTTAAAACCGTCCGCATAAAATGAGCGCACAATTGAGAATTGAGAATTTCAGATAGTCTCTCGTCACTCGCGTCTTTGGAGTTTTTGTACTCTGCTTTGTAAAAGCAACTTTAAATAATTCGCGTAACGTTGAATTTGCAAAAACATACGTTTATAGGATAACTATAACTACTTAGGCATATCGGTAAGATTTTGGGGACGGTTTTGAGCGTTACTTTTATTCGAAACCGTGCATCTTGGGTTTTTATAAATCAATGCTAACGTGCCATAAAAAGT
The DNA here is from genome assembly GCA_036509395.1 of Antheraea yamamai. Taxonomy (NCBI): domain Eukaryota; kingdom Metazoa; phylum Arthropoda; class Insecta; order Lepidoptera; family Saturniidae; genus Antheraea; species Antheraea yamamai. Next base: position 13,734,452 of record AP028444.1, read on the forward strand.
TTCACTCCAAAAAATCCAATATCTCTGCAGTCAGATATTTTTTTACATTATTAATACTTACGTACTTACTTGTTTTATTATAAACTAGCTGACCCGTGCAACTTCGTCTGCACCAAATCGGTTATAACTGGTGTCAATTGTATTTTTAAACGCGAAAAATTTTAATATGCCTAAAACCTTATTGCAGCCACAGCATCGATTTCCAATTATGAATCCAAACTATCAAGGGACTCACTCAAACCCAGATGGTTTGTGAGAAATCTTTTAAAATAAGGCTACAACCCGTTCGTAGCAACCTACATATATTGGCGGTAATGTGAAAAAAAGCTTTGGAGGTCTATGGACCCCCAGTTTCTAACGAAGTTCCTTTCCCTTTTTTGTAGACGTTTACTATACAGTCAGTAGAGCTTACATTATAAAATATCAAGTTGATAGAGTTAAATTGTAAATTAAACGATAAAATGTATTCATAAAATAAATAATGATAAATGAAACACTGAATGATATCATAACTATTTTCAACTTGTATTAAAACTTTTTCACACTCCATTGTATTGAAGAAAAATATAAATATTAAAAAGATATGAACACGACGCGTCAAATGTCACTTACCTATAACTATTTGTCTAAGAGCTAGTAATGGTTTCGAAAAAGAATTTCAATAAGCCAGTTTTTATATATCTTTATGTTCTTCCGAACAGTGTGCGGGCTACCTGGCTGTAAACGTTGCGTTTATTAGTGCATATCGCACCTTTACAGCCAAAAATATTGATTTTTATATAATTTTTTAATGTATGGTTTTTTACTAACTTTGAAACGCTACTAACACATGAAATTATTATAGCCAGACATTTTTGTTATTAACAATAATGTGCCCGATGCTATTTTTTTGTAAATCAAATAAGTATGTTCAAACCATGTTAAGATAGCTTTAATTTCAATATTATTATTATTTTTAATGAAGGCTTAGTCGCCTGCGCGACTATATCGTCTAAGTAACATACAACTATATAACAATAAGAATGACAATAAACTTAACAATAGCTTATATTAATTTTGTACAATTCTTTAGCATCTTTCGAAATGGGGTCAGACAATAACGAATTGTACAAACCGGTGTGGAACGAACCAGTAGCATTAAGCCGAGATCTAATATCTTCGCTTCGAACACATTCTGCTAGGATGTGGTGCACGTCATCGATGAGCTCACAACTCTGGCAGAGTGTTGATGGTACTTTACGCATCAGGTAGGCGAACTTTTTACATGGGATGTATTCTGAGTGTAATCTCATTCCTGTGATTGCTTCCCGACGGCAAATCGTACTGTCATCAATCCATGGTGACCTTAAGGGATGTGGCTGAATCGTTCTGTACCATATTCCTTTTGTTTTAGAACGCTCATCAAAGTATTCCTTCCAATGCGAGTAACAGCTATTTTTAAATACTGAGCATACATCCAAATAAGTTAGTAAAATATTAATAATAGCACCTTCGGAGGATCCTTCTCTAGCTAAAAGATCAGCTCTTTCATTCCCAGTTATACCTATATGAGAAGGGATCCATTGTAAAACAATTACTTTGTTCTTTGCTTTGAAATCTAGTAATTGCTTCAAAATAGTGTAGGCTATCGGTATTCCTCGAAAAGTCAAGGTACATCGAGCTACGTGTTGAAGAGCAGTTTTTGAATCGGATAAAATAACAATCTTAATGGACTCAGTGGATTTTACAAATGATAAGGCCTTTGCAATTGCTATCAGTTCTGTGTGCATAATTGAAATATTTTCATCAATTTGAAATTTCATAAAAGTTTTGGAATTTGACTCAAAAAATGCGGCTCCTAAATAATTACCAGCTTTAGATCCGTCAGTGTATATTTTAACAAAATTTGGTAATATTTATATATATATTGAAGACAAATATCTTTTATTTTAAGAATATCATATTGACTCTTTGGCTTCCAAATACCATCTACATTTGTTTTAATAGATTTTGCCAGCTAAATATTGTCTCCTAAGATGACGGACATATGCTTAATTCGCTTTCCATAACATGGATGGGAGTACTTTTAATGAAACCTCCGATAATTGTCATGGCCTGGTTTTGGACTTTTTCAAGTTTATAGAGGTTAATCTGAGCACTATTATCATAAAGAAAGCTCGCATAGTCAATTCGACTGCGTATAATATTGAAGTATAAACGAACTCAATGTTATGGATGAACACCCCAGTTAGAACCGGCTAATGCTTTGAAAACGTTAAGAGACTTAGAGCTAGATTCTGCATCTGCATTGATATGTTTACCCCATTTTAGGTATGATAAAGATAGTGATACTTGTGAAAGCGCGGAGTTATAGACGCATGTAATCAAGATGGCGTCAGTCCCAAGTCATATGTCTACGTTTATCGTTGTTTTTCATTGTTTACGGTGAAATCTCAATATCATAATGGTTAATAAAATAAAATATGTACTTTGCAATGGAAAAAATAAAATGGTTTGAAATGAATTATTTTATTTATAAAGAATATCATCGGCCATATTAGTGTCAATAACAAAATTCCCTGACAGTGATAAATTCATGTTTTAATAGCGTTTAAAAGTTACTGAAAAAAAAATGTTCATTAAATTATTTATAACCCAAAATTTTGACCTGTAAAGGTGTGATGCGTATTAAAAACACAACGTTAACCGGCTACCACGTATCCTGAATCCTGTTTGGAAGGGCATAACATATCTTCATATTAAAGAACCAGCTTTTCTAAAATTCTCGTTCTTCCAACGTTGCTGGCTCTTGTACTAAGGTGTTGCAAAAGTCTTGTTACATTAACTACAATTTTTTATCTTTCGTTATCCTGGAAAACCCCTTGCGTTTTATGGGACAAAAAGTATCCTAAATGTAACCTTGGAATATTAGTTATTACTGTGTCAAGTTTCGTTAAAATCGGTTCAGTACTTTCAGCGTGATGCGTGTTCACAGGGACAGAAAGACAGACAGACAGACAGACAGACAGACAGACAGACAAAAATTGTAAAAAGATTATTTTTGGCTTCTATATCGATAATAAAGTCTACTCCGATAAAAATTTTCAAAAAATATTTAATGTACAGATTTGACCTTGCTACAGTTTTATTATAGTATAGATGTGTTTTTCACTTATGTGTTTATATGAAAGCATGTTTATTATGAATAAACCAGACTTCATTATGTAAAAGCGTGAGTTATATATAACTAACTTGACTAACTAATAATTAAATAACATAATCACTAATGTCCAAATACTTTCTCTTACCGAGCTTTGATAAATGGAATTTATTGAACGATATTAATCGGTAACTTTTAATTAACAGTGGTACTCACTAATCTGTCGATATATCGATTAACGGTAAAAGGTTTACCTTGCCTTATTATGTAGAATTCAAATCATTATCATTACATAGTATAAAACAAAGTCCTCTACCGCGTCTGCCTGTCTGTCTGTTCCCGATAAACTTAAAAACAACTGAATGGATTTTCATGCGGTTTTCACCAGCATATAAAGTGATTCATGAGGAAGGTTTTGGTATATAATTTGTCAAGGATTTCTGTTATAATCAGGGCAGGCCAACGTCAACGTCTGTCGGGTCCGCTAGTTTTATTTAAAATCTTGTGTTATTTTGTAATATGTACGGTATTTTACGTAATATAATTCGATTATTGTGCATAAGTGAAGTAGATGAACAATAATAATACCACGGAGTATGAATTCTGAGTTGCCAGTAAAACTCCCTGGAAAGTTCTAACAAGGGGGATGCCATCTTGTTAGAACTATGAAATTATCGCAAGATACTTGTAATATATACTTATATTACCTACTCGATAATGCCAGTATAAATATAGATTGGTTGCAAACAAATAAAAATATGATATGTCTGAAATATTTTGATGTCTATGGCTTTTATTAAGAGTTTGTCTGTCCCTGTAAGTTCCCGCGATTCAATTACAAAAGTTTGACGAGTTCGTCAGGTGTTCGCGTATCGATTGTCGATCTCTATTGCACCACTATAACTGACACTATACAGTGGCACGAATAGTTTTGACTCAGAACGAATTTAGATACCATCGTGGTAGCAATTTTGTCCGACTTATTACGTAATAGAAAACGGCGAGCTGTTTCAGATAATAGAAAGAAGGTTAGAGTTCAAATCGACCTATATATATAGGTACATACAATAAAAATGTAAATCTAAAGTGTCTGTATTATTTAGATTTTTGTTAAAAGAGATGTTGCAGCTATTTTGGAATAACAATCATTTAGCAATGTCTGTCTGTCTGTTTGTATGAACACGCATCACTGCTAACGTACTGTGTTCACGATAAAGCCTCACCGAGAAAGTTATAAAGCATATCCTGGAGTAACATTTAGTCTTGGTTTCATTAAAATCGGTTCACTCTATTAAAAGTTATTATAATTTTAATGACGACGCAACTTAAGTACGATAGAAAAGTAGAGAAATAAATGGACTTAATATATTGAGATAATTTTATTAGTCACTGTTTTTTTACATTAGGTTCCACGTGGACGGAATCGCGGGTACAGCTAGTCATTAAGATATCTAGATTCGAAACTTACATATTGTTGCTCTACCGATTTTGAGGACTATTAGAAGATATAGTGTACTTTAAGGTATTCATTATCCTACAGACGTGTACGCTTTTTCATATGAGCTAAGCAGTTATGTTAAAATATAACAGGAGTAACTTAAAATTTGTCAAAGAGTTATAGGAATAACGTAGTAATAATAAGATCTCGCAATTAAAAAAAATGAACAAAGTAGGTCTCATACTAATGGAATCGCAGGAATTAGCTATAATCAAATAACATTCAAAAGTATTACAGCAGTGAATCAATTCAACAGCCAATATAATTCAACGAGTGAATAACAATGTAATAACTGATATGCAAAATTGTAATGACTTTTTAATGCAATAATTGAATTCCGTGACACAAATTTCAGAAATCGTTGATCTAGAAATACTGCCTTCCATATAGACAGTCTTAACCCAACCCGATGAAGCTTCAAACTCAGTTGGTTAGTTATACATTTTTAGATTCAGAAATTAGTGTATTTAGTTATCTAGGATTTAGTGATAATTCGTTTCACAATGACACGTTGGAGTTAATCTATTTTAATATATAGTAACATAAAATACAGTCCCAGAGAATTCATAAAAGTTCAGCCCGTTTTTGTATATCTAGTATGGAGAGTAATGGTTACGTGGTTCATTAAACCGACTTGATGTCTTACGCGAATGACATTCATTATAAGTTTAAGAACACCATAAAACAACATTACAGGTTGAACACTATATTTATGAACTGTTCGTTTCCCAATTATTGGTCGTAACGGACGGACCGATGGCTCTCAATAATTACTAGCGTGTACACCTAAACACACGTGGAAACATAAATAATGTTGACGGTTCGCCTTCCCTTTGTGCCATCTTTAATTGGGGTGCAGTTTTAGATTTATTTATAGGACGCTATGTTTTTATATATGCTGCATTATATATGACAATCGTAGGCCAAAGTATGGCCATTAATTTGTGTCTGGTATGAATAGCATTCACCGATAAAGCGATTCGGTAATTGCAAGGTTATAGCATATTAATTTGGATGCAGCGTTGTGAAGTATATTCAAATTAATAAGCCTGTGCTTTCGGAAAAGGAAAACACGATGAAACCATGTTACAGTGGTTGGATATTTTCTATTATAAGTCTGACTAATCAGCCTCCAGTTGAAAAGATGTTGCCAAGTACCCAAAGATGAATTCCGGCAACTGTACCTGAAAGCTAGTCTCTCTAGAGTTAAATTATCCGAACATCCAAAAAGAGCTATGGGTTATTGTATGGAGCGTTAAGTATTTTAGATCGAGTTATTTAGGAAAAAGTTTTTACAGACATGGCCGATCATAGAACATTAATATATTTATTCAGCCTGAAAGGTCCATCTAGTCGCTTAATAAAATAAGATTAGAATAACTTTGTATTCATTTTGGACAACATCGTCATTTACCTTCAAATAGTGCTCAAAAGGTAAAACTTATAAAGTAAATAAAAAATACATAATTAATGCAATATTATCAATACTGAGATCATTCTCCATAATACCTAGAAGAGGAATACGTGACGGTGAAACCGAACGATAACGACACTCCTATGTAATGAACGCATGACTCGACACGTAGCGACACTGGCTTAAAATAATTGTAGTGATGTGCTGACTCATCGATGTACCGATTATATCGAGAAGTGTTGATAAATATTAAGTTCTTTTCATTTTATAATCAAAGTAACCAACCTAGTAAAATGAGTATTTCGTATTAAAATAATTATGACAGAGAAATCCAATGGCTTAGAAGTTCTAGAGACAAAGTTCTTAAAAGTCCATCGGTTGATAGGGTAGTGCTTGTGATTTGCGACCTGAAGAAGCTATTGTTTTGTGGTAGCTAAAATTGCATCTAGTAACTATAATTATTCGTAACAGTAATAAATACACCGCTTGTATTTTGTGTAAACATGTAAATTAACTCAAAGTATTTGCTACTATTTTAGTGTGGTTACGGTAATAAAGGCTATATTATTGTTATAGCAATGTTTGGATATTATGGCTAAGATCGCATCCGCAGTTACCTTTATAATCGGTATAAAATTTTATATAGCGGATGAATCCATATTTTCTGAATATGTACGAGAAAACAACCTTAGTGTTAAAAATATAATGTTACAAGATTCATCTGCGAAAACAACAAATTCATACCTCCATTTCTTTCACATACTTGTATTCCAGATAAGGCGCTTGGTTAGTAATACACCTGGGCATACAAGACATAACATTTTATCCTTCAGGATTAAGAATCTGTTATTGACTTGTCTCAGTTAAAAATATAGCCCTATTTGCGGTTATGTGGTATTTTTGTCATAAAAAGTTAATCCAGAAGGCAAAATTATTATACATTATACTAT